>CAHIKZ030000275.1:832500-1009784 GCA_903632075.3 Acanthosepion pharaonis
AAAAAGGGATACTGGTTTTATTCCCCTCGTGGGACATATTTTTTCTTAGTAGGACTTCTCAATCTAGACCAGTTGATAGCAATTTCAGTGTTCAAGAAAATAAAAAAAAAAGATGTCAACCTATGACATACTAAAAAATAATGTTTATACTAACAAGAAATAATGTCAGATTAAAAAAATCCATATCCATATATATATATATATATATATATATAGGCAGAATCTTGAACTCTATACTGACAACATATCAACTTGATGCCTTCCATATGCATTGTCTACATCCCATCTGCAACAGGAAACTGGGTGATTGCATTAGAAACATTTATGTTCTGATAGGTTTGAAGCCATTCTAATGAAAATCCAACTCTGGTGGGCAAAGCATCTTTCTTGTATAAGCGATAAGACTTCCAAAACTACTTCTCTTTGGCCAGCTTCTCACAAGCGAGTCAATTGGAAAGCCACTATTGCATTTCAAAGACAAACTGAAATGATGCAGCATCCCCCTTTTCTTCCTGAGAAAACAAAGCGTCAGAATGAAGGACCTGACACATGTCCTGCTTCTCATCTATACCAAGGTTTGAGTGAGACCGACTTAAACATTGGGATCAACTGTGTGCAAATATTAAAGAAAGTTGGCAGCATTCTTCTCTCAAAGATAGCCTTACCTGCCACCATAGTTTTGTTGCAGGCAGTAAATCAGTATTTGCTGTCCACTCACAGAAACATGTGGCAATTGATCCTCAACTACTCAAGTGAAATGGCTCGACCACATATTCCAGCTGTCTAAAAGTTTGCAAAACACCTACAGGCCTCAGGAGACACATGTGTGTCCATAGAAGTTAATCACCTCTTTATTTTACTGAGTCCACATTTGTCTCTGTGATGAGAGAAAGGACACCATATATAGGTATATATAAAATCATAAGGGATCGTCTTTATTCACAAGTCTTACTGTTTCTATGAAGGCCTCCTCTCATCTATTCCAGAATGGTTTATATTTAAAATAACTGTGTTAACAGGTAAAGAGTTAAGTTCAATACATATTTTCATTGGTGAATACAATATGATTAGTATCTCTAACATGTACCTCTTTGTGTAAGAAGATTATTATAAATACATTCAACTAAATTGTTCAAAAGTTGACAACAATGGAACTTAATTCTTTTCAATGCCATCTTTTGATCTCCTCATTTGATCAGCACACATCCTTTTGGACCTAATTCCATGTTGGCCTCTCAACAATGAAGACACCTGTTTACAACATATACTAAGAATTTTTCTTCTGAAATAAAACCACTAATTGATCTTGTAGTTAATTATTTGGGGCACCTTCAACAAACACATGTTCATCATAATTATTTAACAAGAAAGTTATTTTGTATTACTCTGCTTCTTATAACAGGATGCAAAGAAAAGATGCTATGATTATTTACTCAATAGATGAAGTTATTTAAAGTCTTGGTTGATCTCAAGTTTCATATAATTGTGTAACTTTAGGCAACTGAATATAGTAATCAAAATAAAATTAAAGTGAGTTTTTCTGTAATTATTGCATCTCCAACATTTGAGTATTTTTACTATTGTGATATTACTTCTGTAATTTGAGTCATTGTTAATTGAATAGTTGTTGAGATTATTTACAAAATGAATGACATCAATAGTCTAAACAACTACTTTTATCACATGAATAAATGTTGACAATAAAAATGACTACAATCATTTTTAATGAATCATATACAAAATGCCTGCTAAGTTTTGCATGCATGTATTGTATGGGCTGCTAATTTTTTTTTTTTTTTTTTTTTTTTTTTTTTTTTTCATTAATCAGAATTTCTTTTTAATCTAAACAAGTAATAATTAACTTTTTATCTTCATTTGTCTTCATACACTTCAATCAGGTTGGCTTTTCTAATTATGCAGAATTGTGGCTGTGATATTCAATTCTGAAAATTTTTAATTGGCCATAAATGAAAGAGAAAAAGGTCAACTTTAATAGAACCTTCATTTGGAAAATAATTTGTATCAGTTTCAAATACACAATTTTTCTATAGATTAGTTTTCTTTTGCTATTTTCATTTTTCAAATAATAGCCCCTGTTATTTACCTTGAGCTCTTTGATAAAGATCCAAAGAAGAATCAGAAATATTTATTGATTCTGATTTGACTGCACAGCTCCACCTTTCCCACTGCAGTAACGTTGCCTTTTGTGCCTTTTGTGCCTTTTCTATAAATACTTTATATTAAAAATATATTAAATACTTTTATGGTTCTTTTGTTATTGGGGTTAATTTTTTTAAATTGTTGGTTTATTCCCCTCCTTGCCCCCCTACAGACAATTGAATTATACATATGAGGACTAGTTAGGACTTTCATAGAGACATTGCGGTATTGTGGTGAGTAGTAAAAAAGGTAAGAATGTGTTGTTTCGATGTAAGGAATATTGTATGTTTTGGTCAGTGTTTGTGGCTAGCTAAGTTTAATGTTAAGACAGAAGAAGACTGTCCTTTTTCCTCGTTCCCCATTTTGGCCTTGTGCCACATTTTGTATATTATTATACAAATAAATATCGCTCTTCATTATGATACCTAGACTTTTTGAATTTAAGTGCAGTACTAAACTGGCATCAAGATTTCATCAATTTACAGTTAAGCTGGCAAGATGTAACTGTAAATTCTATGCTAAGTTTCTTTTCTCACACTTCTTGCTTGTGGATCTCTCTTCCAAATTCAGACTTTCCAGCTAACTTTAGTCCTCAAAAATTTAAATGCAAAGTCAATTGCTATCTACTGTCTTCCTGATTACTCTTTCCTCTTCCTGCTCATTATTAATGTTTCTTTTCCTAATTCTTCCACACCCTGTAAACCCTTGTGTATTATTAGCTCTACTACCTTGCATGGGATGATACCAATTTAAAAAAAAAATGTCTATATTTCACAGACATGTTTTCATTGAATTTACATTAGGTTTTTGACTACTTCTTTGGAATGTTATGGTATAAATTTACATTGAAAAAGTAAAGCATTTTCAGTTCAATTGTTCTTATGAAATAAACCTTATTGCATTAATATTATTTGCTGTGTAACCTAACAATAATTGAGAAACAGAAAAATGATTTGCTATACTTTGAAGGATTTTAACAATGCCAAAAGCATTTTTGATTATGTCAATTCGTGAGGTATTTGGTTCTTATTATGACCTGGAATATTTTATGACCACCAGCCGATTTGTGTTTGTTGCATGTACAATCTTGTTTTAGATGTTAGCATAAGGAATCAACAAATGAAACTTTGTTTTGTTTCTTGTCATTATTAGTCTCTGTAGAATCAAGTTACTAGAAATATTTGGGTCAGGGAGTTTTAAAAAAATATTTACAGCGGCCTCCAAAAATGATATAAACACTCTGACAAAAAGTTGATTTTAAAAATGGTTTCAGATACTTACTTTTTACTACTAGGTTTAGTGAACTCTAATACAAAGCCACAATAGTGAGTCACCTAGTGAGGATCTAACTCTCTACACTAACAGATTAATCTAACCATCACAGTATAACAGACATCATTTTTATGTATGTGTGTGTGCATGCAAACCTTAAAATTGCATGTATTTGTTTGTTTTTGAAAAAAGTTTTTTAAACTTTTATTTCAATATTTATATTGAGCTTTAGACAGATTTTAATTCATGCAGAAATCCAATTGTGATTAACTGTATCCATGAAAATTCAGGTGTTAACAAGTAGGATTATCCATTCTCACATGCCACTATTCTCTCACTCTTTGCTTGTATCTTCTCATTCTCTCCCTTATCCCTTCCAATCTTTAGTGTGTCCTTGTTTTTATTTAAATGTTATACTAACATGTATTAGTTTTATGTGTGAAATAAAGAACAAGAAATGCACAAATATTTTGTACTCTGTCTTTTCTTTTATCTGTCTCTTTCACTCACTCTCTCTCTCTCTCTCATATTTATTCATTTTAATGTTTAAATTTTTTTTATTTTTACATCCCTACCAACCTTTCATTTTTTTCTTGATATCCAGCCACTAAGTCTGCTTTTCTTCCATTTCCTTCTCTTTATCATATATTTTCTTTTCAATTTTTCTCTGACATTTTTTCTTAAACTCCTACCTTTCATCCTCCTTTTGTTTGCCCCCCCCCCCATTCCTTCCTGTTTAATATTATGTAAGTTTCTTGGTCAGAAAAGGTAAAGAAAGATTACAGCTAAGAATTGCCAGAAATTGGGTACAGATGCTACATGTTGATTCGTCTGAAAACTTTTCTGTAAAAGTCAAGGTAGTTGAGTTTCTGAGTTTCTCTTTAACAGAAAACAAACGAAAAGTGGGAACAAAAAGAAAAATGTGATTACTTTGGAAATATCTTTACTCTTTGAATGTTATATAAAACATGTAGTAATATTGGGACATTGATCTACGTTGCATAGTCAAATTTAATAAGTAACCTGGTTCATTTGTTATCATAGCTGTCTCATCTGAAACAGTTTAAAAAAAACTTTCTCTTGTTTGTAGAATCTGCAATAGTAAATTTAGAAACCTGTGCCTCCTTAGAAAAGTTACAAATGGCAGGGTGCTAAATAACAGGATTATGCTAGCAAGATTAAATTTGAGAATCATGTTTAAATTTCCAAAGGATGATGTTTGCATTAGCATTTTGTAAAAACCTCTTCATACTTCAAATTATGCCTTGTTACTTATGTGAAATTAAAATAAATCCTGCATCAGAAAACCATGATGAGAAGTAATGACAAGCATGATGCAGGTGACACGGGCCAAGAATTATAAAATGTTTATTGTAAAAAAAAAATATGTAATTGGTTTTCCCAGGCCTAAACAATGTTAGTGTGCTGAAAATATGACATTTTTAGCTGAAAACAAGATATGAAATAAGGAAAAAATACTACATTCATGCACAAAAAAAACAAAAAAACTTTATTTTATTTTCCATTACAAATAACAAAATAAATCAAATTAACCTTGAGGCAGTTAAAAAAAAAAAAACTCTTTCCAAGAAAACCAATATTATCAAGGTAGATATAAAATTTGTTATGAAAACAGGTAAGTTCCTGAACACATGTAAACAAAAGCATTTTAAGAGTAAATACAATATTCTTAATTTACTTAAAAAGAGTAAATACTGAAGTAGTTCTAAATAGAATAGTAAGAAGAGAAATTATGCTTCACTTCAAAAGGGGCCTTCCCACATTACTGTCATATTTGAATGAAGAGTTTCTTGGGCCTTGGCATTTAGTAGCTGGATGCAGTTGTGAATTTGTTGTCTCTGGAATCATGGCTAATAATTAAGTTTCAATCTGGAATGTTTTCACTTCCCATAGGGCCAAGAGTGACAATGTGCTCTGAAGGTAGAAATTTTCAACTCCCTCTAGTAAGTTTTTTTTTTTTTTAATTTCTTAAGTAGGCATCACAGGATCCTTATGACAACCCCTTTGAAGAAAGTGATTGGCTGGTGGTGATTTCATATTTAATCAGGATATCTCCAGAAGGTTTGGATGTTGATTGGCCGAGAGAGAGTTGCGATGACATTAACCCTCAGGTCACCAAGATGAGTCACATAGGCATACCGCCAAAAACATCAAAGGAGTCAAGCGACTGCTAGCTGATAGAAAATCATGATGCCAGCAAAATTTCTTCAATAGAAGCTATGAGTCACTTTTTCAAAACACACAAATTCCACCATGGTAATACAATTTGAAATTAAAAAAAAAACCTATTTTTTTATGCTATTAGAGAATTAAATATTTTAGCCACGAGAACTTTAAAGTTTAATATAAAAACATTTTCAGAAAGTTTTATTACCATGTTTCTTATTTAAAAAAAAAAAAAAAAAAAAAACTCTTTGTATCTTGTCAATATCTGATCTGTTAATTTGGTTAACATATAGATTTTCTTTTTACCTGAGGTTCTCTGCCAATATTATGTGCTCTTTTTTAGCTATTTTGTTTGTCATTTGTAATCACTTCCTCCTCCCTTGGTCAACAAGAAACGAGCCTGCACATACATACACACACACACACACTTGAGCAGCTGCTGCGATAACATACCTGCCTTTTAATAATAAATAAAAATAATAAAGAAAAAACGGTTATCATTGAATATTGTTGGTTTGTTATATTGATCAATACAGTGTATAAAAGCATCCCTCACTGAGTCACTCCTTACTACTATAGTGATTTAGAGTTTGGCTTAGTCTCACCTTGTGCCAGACTTAGTGTATAAAAGTAAGATTGATGATCAAATATTCATTAAGAAAATGTATTCAGTTGATAGATTAAAATGCTACATGTACAATAGACAGCAGAAATACCTTCACATATACCTCACAATGACATTAGATAGATGAAAACACCATTGCCACTAATGTCTTACACATATGTCGAAAGTATTTCTGGTGCACTTTATATAAAAGTCAGTGTAGCATGACTGGCTGTTGCTTATTGAAGTTATTTACTTGATGTCATTTTCATAGTTATTTCTGTTAACTTATTTGTTAATGAATCAGCAGATGTAACTAAAAATAGAATATTTTTACACAACATTGTATAACATGTATCTGATAACATTTAAATCTTTTTAACTTTTAGTAAATCTTTTCATATCCGACTTCTGGTTTATGATTAATACTTTGGATCTTAATGCACAAAAAATCCTAATTATCACTGCCAAATGTTAATTTCATTCACTTTATAGTTTATATTTTTTAGTTTAATGTTGAGACTTTCAGATATAGTTTAGTTATCTTGGGTTTTCCATAATGATCATAGCTTTAGCTTATTTCATTGTTCAGTTTGTATCCTATTAATACAGGACATTTGATTGCACTATAAATAGAGGCTTGACAATTCCTTTGTGTTTACATTTTGGGAAATCCCCATGCTTTTCATATTCTGAAATTTGACTTAATAATTATATTGTTAACTCAGCATCAGGATTTAGAGATAGGAATAATTCCATCAGGTTTTTTAGTAGACTTACTTTGGCATCTCAGAAGAATATCAATAAAAAAAACTGGGGTTGGGTCCTTGTGACTTTTTTATGCATTCAGATGAGAAATTTACTGTTTTATTCTCATTTGTGTTAAAGACTTAATATTTTATAACAGTGAAATTAAAGTTTTTTTTTTTCTTTTTCAAAATAATAATCTAAAAGAAAATTCTATAGCCATTCTGCAAATATTTAACAAAAAAAAAATACAATATTGATTATGATGAATGAATGATTAAGGAATGAATATAAATTTATAAAATAATCATATTAGTTATGTCCATCTGGTGACTAAAGTAGTTATCTCTTTCACTCACTCACTCTCTCTTTCTTTCACTCACTCACTCTCTCTTTCACTCACTCACTCACTCACTATACTCATTATCTCACTCACTATACTCATTATCTCACTCACTCACTATACTCATTATCTCACTCACTATACTCATTATCTCACTCACTCACTCACTATACTCATTATCTCACTCACTATACTCATTATCTCACTCACTATACTCATTATCTCACTCACTATACTCATTATCTCACTCACTATACTCATTATCTCACTCACTATACTCATTATCTCACTCACTATACTCACTATACTCATTATCTCACTCACTATACTCATTATCTCACTCACTATACTCACTATACTCATTATCTCACTCACTATACTCACTATACTCATTATCTCACTCACTATACTCACTATACTCATTATCTCACTCACTATACTCACTATACTCATTATCTCACTCACTATACTCACTATAATATATATATACACACACATTTCACAATGAAACTAATTGCATGATATGTCTAAATTATTTAACTAAACCTGTTTGAATGAAAATATGCTGCCTAAATATACCATATATATATATATATATATATATATATATATAACAGATATGGTAACAGACTTTATTATAGTGGATATTTCACTCTCTCTCTCTCTTTCGAAAATATATATTCAATGTAAATCTTTCACTTATATAATTTGTGCTCAAATATGTTTTTATTTATTTTCCTGTCATTGAAAATAGTATATATTTATATATCGGCAAGTTTATAGACAGATTCAGAAGAACTTTGAGGAGAAAACTAAACTACTCTTTTTACTGGCAATTTATTTTACTTCTTAAAGTCTATGGAGAGAAAAAAGGTTAAGAGAATTAACCAAAAAATTAGTACACACGCCCTCTCTTCCGGTTTCTTACTTTAATAAATGCAATGTTCATTGTCATCTTCTGCCTTCACGAGTTCTGTTTTATTTTTTTTTTCTTTTATTGTCCTTCTTCCTCACTAAAATCTCTTTCACTGCTAGTAACTCCTTTGCATCTTAGTAACATTATCACCCTTGCTAGGGGTGAAATGATTTTAAAGTAACTTGAAGCATAAAATATTTAAATCCTGGAAATAGGAGTGTCAATAATAATCTTATAATAAATTTCACAAAGTAGCTACACCCATCCCATTAGAATACTGATGTGTGTGTGTGTGTGTGTATTTTTTTTTTTTTTTTTTTTTTTTTAAGTGACCATTTCCTTGATGGGTAGCATCGGAAAATTCTACTTGTACTATCTGTATGATATTAAGATGTGTATGTTGTCTTTAGAAAAGTTGAATATCAATTCAAAATGGCTACTAGGTAATTATAGTTTATCAGTTCAAATTTGCTTCAAAATGTTTATTAAAATATAATCAAACCATTACTCTTAACTGATTTCTTTTAAATATTTAATTTTTCTATTTAATAAATATTGAAATGAACTGAAGCCTTTTTCTTTTTTATTCTTTAATGTGTTTGTTACACTAACTCACAGCTTTCGTTTTAATATTAAACTCGGTCATGTGCCTATCCTACATTATTTTCTGATTTTAGTACATTAATAAGCATACATTCAATATTATCTTATATGAGGCTGTTTTGTTGTATCTGACTTACTCAGTCTCTCTATTTCTGCTAATTATTAATAGATTAATTAATGTTGTCTTCATTGCTAGATGTTGACTTTTATTAGTTGTTTATAGTAGTAAAGTTATTTATTCTGCTAAATAGTATTTTTTTGTTTGTAAATAAAACGTGTCCTATAACAATATAACAGCATCTGTGACAGTGATTATCTTTGCTTATGTTTGAAAGCCAAGAACATGCAACTTTATATTAATTAAAAGTAGCCTTTCTGTTGAATGTTGGTCCAATCAGGACATGAACTTGCATTATTTAATGTTTCATACATTTCAATTAGATAATCATTCTTGTAATGTAATAATAGCATACTAGTCACCAGAAATGGGTGTAGATCATCACTGTTCTCCTACTTGAGTATATTTCTTTCTTTTGATTTTATTTATATAAGAAAAAGAACAAAAATTGGAAACATTTATCACTCTAATGTGTTTCCCTTTTATTAAAGCTTCATCAGAGAATGAGATATGGAGAAAAAAAAATAACCCTCTTACACTCTTTTTACTAAACTTGTAAATAAATGAGTTATTCTTAGAACTAGGACCATCCAAGACATACCATCACATCTAAGACAATCCAAGATATAATTAGGGAAAAAAATTAATCCCGCACCAATGCAGATGCCGGTACATATCAAATAAGTTGTTTACAGTCTAAAAATTTACGTTGCAGGAACAGCAGAAGATCTAAAGGCCTGTATCTTATAAACGTAAAAGAAATTTATATTTAGACACTCATTCAAACTCTCATAATACACAGGATCAAAACCGGTCATAACTTTGATTTTACTAATAATAATTTTACCACCCTAATTAAGAAACAATATTTTATGTAGAAATTAGTTCAAGGGCCTAATAATAACAATATTAGCTCTGAATACATGTCAGAAACATTACATCACCAACCTTTATTGAATCCATTCTCAAAGAATCTCTAAAACAAACAGTATGTACGTAAAACATTCCCAAATCAACATGCCAAAAAACCACCAAGTGTAATGTCTACTACTACTTATACTACCATATACACACACATTATCATCTGAATCCCATATGGACAAACAAGAATTATTATACACTTACATAAAACAGTATTTATGGTTTTTCAGTTTTGCTTGGAATCTGTAAATTTCTTGAAACTTTGGATAGATGCATCGTCTCTCCTTGAATTCAGAATGCAACAAATGTTCTAACGTTGTTTTAAAAAGTCAAATGCACATGAAACCTGATTAATCAATGAAAATCAAACAACAGAAAAGTAAAAATATCAGAATTTCTCTTTCCTTTTTCTCCATATCTCATTCTCTGATGAAACTTTAATAAAAGTGAACTATGGTAAGTTGATAAATTTTTTATTTTTTTTATTTTAATTTGATAAATTATTTATGCATTTTAAATAATAAAAGATTTTTATTTAACTGTTTCTTTTAATTTTTAACAAAGTTTTATGGTCATGTTTGTTGGCTTGGGATAGAAGTATATCTTTTAGGTAAGGAGATATTTGAAAAAGTCCTGGGTACAGATTTACATTTTGGCAAGATTCAATCAGGGCACTCTCAAGATATATTTAACTATTCATCAAATAAGATGATACCATACGCTCTAAGCAAATCTT
Organism: Acanthosepion pharaonis; assembly: GCA_903632075.3. NCBI lineage: Eukaryota > Metazoa > Mollusca > Cephalopoda > Sepiida > Sepiidae > Acanthosepion > Acanthosepion pharaonis. Next base: position 843,108 of record CAHIKZ030000275.1, read on the forward strand.
GGTTTTCCTTCATTTGTGTACTAGTAAAATTGCCTATATATATATAATAGTTTTAAGGTGTGCTATGTTTATGGGATCAATATCAGAGATAGATAAATATATGAAGTCAACACTCAGAGGTGACAAGCTGTTTCATGCTAGACGCAATCATCAGGCTGTGAGTCTGATGATTGTGTCTAGCATGAAACAGCCTGTCGCCTCTGAGTGTTGACTTCAATGTTCACTTTTATATTTATATGAGGTACAGTGGATTAATGGATTGCAGCTGGGATTGAGGAATCAGAGATTCATGTTTGAATTCCAGACAAATTCATTGCATTCACTTACATGCTAATACCCTTGGGAAAGTTATGAATCCATTTCTTCTCCTCCCACAAGCTATGGGTAATTAGCAGGACAGACTGGGTCCTATAGCCTTGAGTGGTAATTGGTCTAGGAGAAGTACAATTCTGAATTCAAAGCCTGTGAAGGGTTATTTGGGGATCTTGTGGCATACTGTGCACCAGTTCTCTGTATTCAGCTCTTCCAAAAAGCATGGTTGGTTCTGCAGAAGCCTTCATCACTATGATTAAACGATAAATTTAAAGGCAGTTTCGGCTGGGTAGGGGTCTGGCTACACTTATATTATTTCAAGCTGTCAAGTTACTAATGTCTGGCTTATTTTATCCTATTTAAAGTTATTCTAAACATCGCTAGAGAATGAAACCAGACTACAAATTTTAAATTTAACTTTTAAAGTTAATTTTTGGGATTTAAGTTCCTATTTTCAATCATAGTAATTTCTGTGTTGTTATGGAGACATATTTAAAAAAAATAATAATTATAATATTATGCTCTACTTTGTATTGAGCACTGTTTTTAAAAATAAAAAAAAATACTAAAGAACTCTGGATTATAAATCTGACTGTTTTTTTTCCCTATTTGAATATATATATATATATATATATATATATATATATATATATATATATATATATATATGATATCTGTCCTTTCACAAACCAAAAGTCTTTTTGTTTTGAAAAAAATAACTCCAGCTTTGCTTAGGTATGCTTCCATACATTTGAGTTTTATTTTTCCTGGCATTCCAAATTATAACCCCTCTAAATTATTTCTATGTTGGTATTCTTTTGAATTACTTGATTTAGTCTTTTTTGTTACCTTCTTTCCTTTGTAAATGTAGTAGTGACTATTTAATGAAAGAAGGAAAGCATTTTTTTATAGTTTCAAAAATACATATCTTAGATAGGTTGAATGCAAGGTAACTTGCTAAAAGAAAAAAAATCTATTTTCAACAAAGAGATGGTGTGCCAAATATTTAAGAATGTATCTTTAGCAATTCATAAAGGAAAATTTGCAGTGTGAGATAGGCAAGAAGTAAGGCATGTAGCAACATCAGCACGGCAAGGGGCACTCCTTTAAAGACAAGGAAAGGCAAAAATATTTTAAGTCAAGTGATAGCGATTGCTGTATGAGTCGTACAATTTTTGAATCAAGTACGGGCAACGCCGGGCCATGCTGCTAGTAAATAATATTTATATATTATAAAATATAGTTTTGAATTATGCTATATTTATGGATTAAAGTGCTCAATATCAGAGATAGAGCATATGTAAATATAAAAGTGGACATTGAAGTCAGCACCCAGATGCAACCCTCTTTCATGCTAAATGCAATCATCTCCTCTGGGTGCTGACTTCAATGTCCATTTTTGAAATTTAATACAAAACCTTTTCCTTAATGTTGCTAAGTTGAAATAATTCTTGTGATATGGTTGTCAGTGCTAAACATGACCTAAATTCATATCCTTAAAGAAAAATTATATACAACACATTCTTATTTATAATTATCTGAAAATGTAGACAGTAGAAATATATAATTTTATTTACTTAATTTGGTCATCTTTTATAATTCAAACATATGTGCTTATTTAATGTTGTAAATGGCATAGCAATCCTCTGTTTATTCTGCTAAATGTGCCAGGGTTTAGGAATCTATTTTATAGAACCTTTACAAATACATTATAATATAAAGATTAACAATAAATTTGAATAATAACAAAGAATTGAAGGAATCACCTTACACAACATAAAAGAGGATTCCTTCAATTCCTTGTTATTTTTCATGCTTTCTGCTAATCTTATTGTAACAAAATAATTGTTTTTCCACTCTTTGGATATAAAAACTTTATAACAATTGTGAGATGGAAAAACTTTCTGGTCTAATGATTAGCATTGTTGGTTTTATTTCTTTTTGTCTCATGTTCATTGTATTGAAACACTTTAAGTTTGGCTCAATGGTTAGAGCAGCAGGCTAATTGCTGAAAAGTTTTAATCCCAGACTAATCTAGATATAATATACTCATCTGGGAGAAGGAAAATTTATTCTGTAGAAGTGAGACTTTTGTTTTAATGTCATTGACAATGCTGACTTTAAATGTGTATTTCTTCCACCCAGTAAAATACCAAAGTAAACTTGTTTATTCTTTCATTTTTGTCTATATCTCTGAGATGAGGTATTATGATTACTTACATTATTTACATTATTTGGACTGTTATTCTCGTCTTCATTCAAGGAGACATGGTTCAGGGGATAAAGATGGTGGTTACATCATGTGACTTGACCCAAAGAGTTGTGAGTTCAATACCAGGCCACAGCAGTGGTCAACCAAAAACTTGCAGAGTTGAGTTAAAGGAAAATAACTGAGATATCTGGAAGAGGCATGACACATGGAACTAGAACAATCTACTCTAGTAGATGAAATTCCAATCACCTGAAGAAGGCCAGAGCGTACAATGGCTGAAATGTTGTAAATATGGCAATGATGGTGAGGATAACAGTCTTTCATTTTTAAATTAAATAAGGCTTATATAAATTAAATTGGCTTATATTTGTAGTGAGTGAAATCTGATTTTATCAATAATGGTAATGGTGGGATTAGCTGTTTCCTTATAAGGAAACCTTCAGCGTTCATTGACTGAACAGTTAGTATTACCATCTGCTGAAATTTATAAAAGCTTTCTCTAAGAAAGTTTTTCAATAGGTTTCTCAAGTCTACTGTTATTGCTCATTCTGGTATTGATGTTTTTTTTTTGTTAACGTTTTGATTGTCATTATTTTCTCCTTGAGTTACACATACTATCCATTTTAGTTGTTGCTACTGTTGAAAGTCTTAAAGTGATGTTGTTTCATTTACATAATGCGATGGATAAATTGCCGTCTAAATTACACAAAAATGAAAATAACACTGACATCTCATTTTATCAGATATATTTACCAAAATTACGCAAAAAATATCTTCAAATACTAAAGAGTAAATATTCTTTGGTGTTACAAGGAGTTTTGTTGGTCTCTCTCTCTCAACTGTGCCCCACACATAATAATCAAGGGAGTTGCAATCTGGGGAGTTAGGTGGCCAGATGTAAGGGGTGATGTGGTTGCAGGAATGACTGGGTCTTCCTGCTTGTATGGCATGGTGCAGAGTCCAATTGCCAGACATAGGGTCTTCCAGCAGCCATCCTCTTGACCCAGGGCAGCACTACCTCCTCAAGGCACTTGATTTAGGCCTCCATGTTAAGTCTGAAGCCCTCACCAACAAATTAGGGAGTTCTTTTCTAATCAGAACAATCAGAGTGAGATTTCAGAGTTGCTGTACCTTCATAATCACCATTAAACTCGTCCAACTCATTCCAAATCCTTTGCACTGTCCTCAGATTGACACCCAAACACTCTGAAATGTTTGTATTGGAGCTTTTGGCACAAATGCCAAGCAGTAATACACGGTGTTTCCAAATTTCTGGTGGAGTGAATTGTGTCATGGTGCTCTTTTTTTCTCACAGACAGTGCCCAAGTGACCTAAGTATACTGTGCAGTTAAGAAAAATAAACAATGTGCATACACAAAATTAAAAATATAAAATGGTAACAATTTACTCATAACACCCTGTATTTGATAAAATTCTTTGATTCTGTAGTGCCAGTAAAAAGTCAGTCTTCTTTGGGTGTGTGGTTGGTTTTATTCACTTTAATCAGTTTTTCATCATTGATCTAAGAAAAAAATTTGGTTTGCCTGAGGCTAGAGGAACAGCCCTTCCCTGAATGATGCCAGGAATAAATATCACTGATGAACCTTCCCTACGCAAGAGAGGCGGTGTTTAAGACCTGCTATAAAAGAAATCTTACTAATAAAGAAATATATTAAAATAGATTCTTAATCTTGTTTGTTCCAAGATTTGTTTTAAAAATTTCTTTTTTTTGTGTTACTGATGTTGTTAGCAATCTTTTATTTTATAATGTTCAGGTGTGTTGTCTTTTTTTTCTTTTTTATGATGGCTTATGGCCACATCATGTTGAAACATGGGCTCCTGTACAATCACTGAAGTTAAGCAATGTTGAGTTTGGTTGGTACCTAGATATGTAACCATTTAGGAATAGCAGGTGCAGTAAGCTTGGACATGCAGGTGGGGCAATGGATAATGGCTCATAATTGTTAATTAGAGAAGCAAATTCCAATTCCTGATGGGTTCATTACATTCATTTATATGTAAATACCTTTGGGAAAGGTATAAATCCACCTCTCCTCCTTCAGCTATGGATCAATTAATAAGACTTGTATCACTAAAGTATTATTATCTCCAAAAATAAATTCTGATATTTCGGCAGAAAAAATTGGCATTTTCTACCTGATAATCTCTATGCAGAAAATATATTCAAAATCTTTTACTTTTAAATTTTCTTTGGTTCTTTAGATATTTTTCTTGTTCTTAGAACATCAAATGGCATTTTTATTTATAAAATACTCTACTATATAAGAGAGCACTTCCTTAATACTATTTATTACACCTGATTTAGTCTGGCATGAGGTTACTAGAACGAGGTGCCTAATGAAGTTTCCTCTCACAACACTGATAAATCTTTCTGTAAGACATAAGTAATGAATTTAAATCTGTCAGAATCATCTTTCATAATATTACATGAAAATTTTTATTTTTTCTTTCAAAATGGAAAATGATTTATTCATGTGCCATTGTTGATCAATGATGTATATTTGTAACTGACAAGACAATTGGTGCCATCATTGTAAAAGAAATTACCTCAGACAAGAGAAAGAAAATAAGAGAACCTCACTTTCTGACTCATCATTATTTTACTTAGTTTTCAATTCATGAGTTGATGATTAATGATTTAATCTCTTTTCTAAAAGACTAGCATTTATATTTTAGCTTTGTATACAAAAACACTGTTGTATCTAAAGTCTTATGTGACTTTGAGCTTAACTTACCTGTCAATAACATATGTTTTGCATGTTATTTTTTTTTTCTGTCTGGCTTTTCAACAAAACTTTGAGAAAGAACAATATCTTTTGTATAATTTTGACATTTCAAGTCTGCTTTTTTTTATATACAAAATTAAACAAAATCTATTTTTGCTTTGTTCTTTATCAGAGAAAGTTGCTTAAATCAAAATCTATCAAATCTTAAAATATATCTTCATTTTCAGGCCTCCTTGTTTATTATATAGGCAAATAAAAGTTTACAGCCATTTTGTTTCTTTAAGAATTCACTACTTTTATAAAGAGAAATATGACACAATTCTCCAGTATCTGTCTATATTTCTGAGATGAGGTATTATGTATACTATTTACATTATTTGGACTATTGTCCTCATCTTTGTTGCCATATTTTTTTTTTTTTTTTTTTTTACAACGTTTTAGCCATTGTATGCTTCGGCCTTCTTCAGGTACCCATGGAGGAGGCACTCTCAGTAGTCAGACAGATTGGCCTCTGACTCATACCTAGAAGAACAGCCCAGTATTCCAATAGATAATCTGATGGAGATGTTGACTTTCTGTATACAAACAACACACTTCGGAATGGGTTCACACATATATTAACAGGATGAGGGCTTAGCAATGTGCTTGCCATTATCACCAGCAATGGTGATAATGGAATACTTTGAGGAAATGGCATTAGAATCTATATCTCTAAAGCCAACTCTATGGTTAAGGTACATACATGACACCTTCATACTCTGCCTACACCAGGAAGAGGTCCAGGTTCTACTGTACCATGTGAATTCAATAAGACCTTTGATACAGTTCACGATGGAGAAAGAAAGTAAGAACACACTCCCATTCCTAGATGTTCTAATATCTCGAACAGAGCATGAGTTCAAGACATCCATATACCGTAAACCGACATTGACCCGACAGTACCTCAATTTCAACTCCCACTATCCATACAGCATAAAGAAAGGGATCGTCCGCTGCTTACAACACCAAGCATAAGTGGCAACCCAGAGACATTAGAGAAAGAAGTGGTTAGTCTAAGTAGTACCCTACAATGTAACAACTACCCTGGGTACATGGTAGCAGTCCCAAAAAATTGGGATAGGCAGGTACAAGAGGACAACAACACTCAGAAAACAGTCTGCCTGCCTTATGTGAAGGGGTTATCAGAGAAAATACAAAGGATCTGCGGTACATGTAACATCAGGACAACCTTCAAAAGCTGGACGACACTTCGCAGATATCTCTCCCAAGTAACCCCACCCCTTAGAGGAGAATAAGACTAAAGACTGTGTGTACGCTATCCTGTGCAGCTGTGGAAAGAAATATAAAGGGCAGACAGGCCGCCCCCTTAAGGTAAGGCTTCAAGAACACCAGAAAGCTGTAACACAAGGGGAAGTGGAAAATCAGGTGTGGCTTACCACATATGGAGGGAAAAGGGAGATCACCGCCCTCTGTGGGATCAGGTTGAGATCATAAACAAAGAACACCATTGAAGAATTTGTAAACTTAAGGAATCAGCACATATGCTAGGCCACAAAAATCTCCTGAGTCAGCCAAGCATAGAAATGAATACAATATGGGAACCAGTCATAAGGAGTGCCAGAGAAAAATGATAATAACAAAAATTGCAATATGAGCTCTGGTAAAAAATGGTTGCTGAAAACATTAGGTTTATAATACCCAGAAATTCATACACAGATGTCCACAAGGACACATGGCACAGTGGATAAAGGTGTTAGTTAGATCCAGTGACAGGATAAAGGGTTCAGTTCGACATTCGAACCACTTGAAGAAGGCCGGAGTGTACAACAGCCAAAATGTTGTAATATATATGGCAACAAAGATGAGGACAATAGTGGACACAATTCTCTTTCTAGAGAATTTTACAAGTCTATAATAGGATAGTTTGCCTTTTATTTGGTCTATCTATCTATTTTGAAACTATAGAACCTCATTTCTGTTCAATATAGAGTTTAACCCTCATTGGGCACTCCACTTCTGAGGCTTAAGATAAGCTTGTTAAATAATAATAAAACCCATATAGATGTTGATATACATGAAATAAAGATGTTTGAATTTAGGATAATAATCTCTTTCTTCATTAATTGTTGAAGAATCCAATTCTTCAGTTTAGAATTTTCCTCATACTCACAAAGCACAGTATGCTTTCAATTGAATATTCATTTTAATACTTATCAAAAACTATTTTTTACATATTAATTTTTAACAAATCAATACATTATAAGTGGTTATGGTTCAGTTATACAGATTTCTTCAAATGAATTTGACATTCATTTCTTCAGGAAAATGACATTTTAAATTTTTAGGTGGGACATTTCCTTTACAATGTAAGCCTAATGTTAAACTGGACACCTTATTTTGTATCAATTTCTATGAATAAAGCTGCATTTCTAGGATGGGCAATTAAATTATTTACATGCAGAATATTTCTATATCACAATGTTTCAGCTGTTGTACCACCCAACCATCTTAATCTGGGCAACCTATAAGAAATTTTGAACCGAATACATTATTTAATCTATAGGGGTAAATTGTTCCCATTCCTCTGCCCATGTCTAAGGTTATATCACCTTGTTCTTATTTAATACTGCTCAGCTGTAGCTGATAGCAACAACAAAGATATGGACCATAGTCCACATGTAAATAAAGCTACATTTTCTTTTTTTCTTTCTCTCTCCTCTCCATCTGTGACTAGGGGCTTAAATTGTGATGTTATAGAAACAATATTAACAAGGTTATTATTAACTTGATAAGCATTGTTTTTCTTAATATCTAATACTTTGAAATTACTTGCACATTTACATTAAGACGAATGCAAAGTCAGGGTCCTGTTTATTATTATATATTTACATTAATTGTAAATCAAACATCTTCTGTAATAAAAATGCACACAGTTTACATACATTGTAAGTTAAACCATCAGTTTACAGCCATTTTGTTTGCTTCCACTTTTTGAGTTAATTTTTCCAAAAAATAGAAAATTTCCTAAAGAAATGAAGGCCATTTTCAAACAGAACAAAAATGAACAAATAAGAAAAAGTAAAATGAAAAATGCATTTTCTGCTCATTTGCTTAACTAAATCTTTATAAAAGTGCTGAATAGTGTCAACCAAGAAACTTTCCCTCCCCACTCTTCTAAAGACAAATTTTGTCTCACATTTGACTTGTGTGTGGTAGTTATTGTAGTAGAATTATTCTAGACAATATGTATCACTTATTAGTAAGCTTTAATATACTCTGTATTTACCTGAGTTCCTCATACAGTGGGATATTATGGCACAAGGCCAGCTTAATGTTGGTCTTTCCAAGCCCATAGGCTTGGACAAAAATTCCCTGTATACAGGGGGTTGGGTAGCCGTCTACCTCTAGAGACAAGACTCTGCCCTTTCGAATAGCCTCATCTGGGTTCCTCTCTGCCCAAGGCTGAAAGGTTGACAAGCAGAACCAGGTGGCAGACAACCTGACTCTTTCGAGCTTTAATATACTCAGTATTTACATGAGCTCCTCACAGAGTGGAATGTGGCACAAGGCCTACTTAATGTGGGTCTTTCTGAGGCAAAAATTCCCCGTAGACCCCATATATAAAGCTGTCTACCTCCCCCAGATGAGACTCTGCCCTTTGGCATAGCCTTGTCTGGGTTCCTTTCTGTCTGAAGACAGAGAGGTTGACAAGCAGTGTAATTTTAAACCCAGAGGTTTGATATACTCAAGATTTATTGTGTAAAAATACAGCAATTGTGGCAGAGGTTTGATATACTCTGCATATTCAGCAAAGTCCTCCTGATTATATATATTAAGGACAGATCCATTGTCTGCAGACCCCATATTCACAGGGTTGGGTAGCTGTCTACCTCCCCAGATGAGACTCTGTCCTTGGCATACCCTGTCTGAGTTCCTCCCTGCCCAAAAGCAGAGCCCAATCATCTCAGCTTTGATAAACTCTGCATATCAGCAGAGTTCTCCTTTTTATATATATATATATATATATATATATATATAATGTGTGTTCAGGACAGATCCATTAATGGGGAAAATATATCATACCACAGTTATTACAATCATTTCATGATTTCAAACCCTCCTCTCTTCCCAAGTACTATCTAACCCTCTTTATATTAATGCCACAGAATTATCTACATTTCTAATTAATTCTGTATTTTAATTACTCTCCATATACCACATCCTTTTGAATTAGTGAATAATAACTTCTATATACTTTCATTTATTAAGGGTCCATATGTTATAGAATGTAATATCCCTAGTAGCATAATCCCTTCTGATACAGTTGCCCACTTTTCACAGATAATGCAAGACTCTAGTCAAGCATCATTAGACATATTTTGTAAACTTTATTTGCTTTTGTAAAAGTATAGTACCAAGGCTCCATAAATGTGTTACAATACAATCAAAACTTGTGTGTTCTTTGACAAGGTTCCTCATTTTCAAAAGAATTCTTATTTGTTGTAAATTACTGGCAATTTTCAACTTGCTGATTCTGGGGTGAGAATTCAGCCAATTCTTTGCAGTAATCCTCCAAATCAAGTTACCTATGTTATTTGTACCCAATCTCCTTCATTCCTCTATTTAACTGATAATTGACTAGTATGTGAGGACCACTATGTTTACACTGGTATACTTTGGTCTTCCTTGTTACATCTGACTCATAACTAAGCTGCAACTTGTCCATTTCTTTTTCTCTTTCTCTCTCTCTCTCTCTCTCTCTCACTGTTAGATATGCTATGTTCTGAAAGGGTCTGGACCAAACATGTTTGTCTTTCTAGGAGATGTGTCCTGTTGTACAGTGGCTGGAGACCTAGCTGGTCATTAGTTTGACTCAAATCCAGCAGCAGATGGCCTCACCTTGGGTTTATTTTTGGCCAGCTGTTCCAAGCATGACTTTTTTCCTTTTTTTTTTTTTTTTTTTTTTTTTTTTTTTTTAATTTTTTCTTTCTTTTTCTCTTGGTCTCCATCTCTGTCCTTTTTATTAAGGTTCCTTAATAATTTGTCTAGACATTGTTTCTTTTTCATTGTGAACATTTTGTAGGTCATAATATACTAAAGTTTGTTAATTATTATTATACACATTTTCTATGCCTTTTATTTATTTATTATTTATGTCATTCAATTTGATCTTTCCTATTGAATTCAGTAAAAAAACATCATTCTCACTATGTTGTAGAATCAGATATGTGACAAATGTCTTGTTTGCAACAAAGTCGTTTGGTTTGTTTAGTTTTATGGCATATCAACCTCAATAGATTATTTAATGCCGACAAGATTTTTATTGCTGATAATATTTTTTTTTTTTTTTTTTTTTTAAATTACAGACAAAAACTACTTGACATATGAAAAATATTCAAGCTATGTTTGGAACAATTATCCATCAGTAGCCACTTAGTACTGCTGGGGTCATCTATACAAACCTAAGAATGATGCTGAACATTGAAAATCCATCAATTTTTTTTTTATTTTTTCTTAATTATGAAAAATTCCTCTAGCAATTAGCTCTACCTTCCAATTCTTAATTGTGTTTCATATTATTTTACCTGTTTTTTAATTTTGAATATATTTAAGCACTTCAAAAGCTACAGTTGAGCGACTACTTTTATTTCTTTCAGGTCAATAAATTCATTTATTCCTTTGGTTACTTTTCAATATCATTTCTGTTTCTTAAGTAGAACTTTCTAGTAAGGAGGAGGTAAAGTACTATTATTATTAAAAACAGCAGCAACTATACTAAGATGTAAGTCATCAGCTTTAAAATTCCCTGAAAAATTTTCACATGCTAAAAAAGAAAAACTTTCAATGCAAATCTGGTGTTTACTTTGGTAGAATTTTGGAAAGTGGATTAGGCTTAGAATTTTTCAAAACTCCCTTGTATATTAACCAGAGTAGTATCAGTAAACAAATTGTAAGAGTTTGTGTAAGAGTCCAGAGTATGTATTTATTTTTCTTGTTAAGGTGTGAATGATATGGAGAAATCCTTTTATATTCACACCTGTACTGTGTTAATAAGATTAACCATCAAGCATTGTTTCCTTTGCAATTGATCGGGTTTATGTCCATCTGAAATGTAAAATACAAAGAGTAATTAGTCATAAAATTGCTAAACTATATATATATATATATATATATATATATATATATATATATATATATATATATATATATATATATATATATATATATATATATATATATATATATATATATATATATATATATATATATATATATATAAAATAATAATATATATATATATATATATAAATAATAATAATATATATATATATATATATATAAAATAATAATATATATATATATATATATAAAATAATAATAATAATATATATATATATATATAAAATAATAATAATATATATATATATATTATAATAATAATATATATATATATATTATTATAATTATAATATATCACACATAAATTAATGAAATAAACATTTTTCATATAATTAACTGTACACAGATGCATAATAACTAAATATGCATAGAAAATAGAAAAAAATTGATTTAATAGAAATAAATCCAATTCATCCATGGATACTTTTTTTACCCATTTTTCTTTATTTTTATATATATATATATATATATATATGGTGCTGGATTTTGTTTTTTTTTTTAATTGGCTTGTACTACTGTAATTGTTTTCTTTTTTCATTGGCTCATGAAATAGAGCTGTAAAAATTATTTTATTGCACAGAAAAAAATATGGATTTTATAAAATATAAAAATCCCCCCCCCTCCATTTGTTTTGTTTCAATTAGTTTGCACAAGGGTGTATATCCTGATGTTGAAGATTTAGTTTCTTTTAAAATAAATTTTAAAAAATTCAGCAAGATGATCTGATCTAATATTTTTTTATTCTTTATCTTACTAATATATTTTCACATTTTTGTGCAATATAGCTTTCTTTAAAATTTCATCCCCCACTCATTCAGTGCCTTAAAAATCTTCTTTTTTTTTAATTTAGAATGAAATCCTATTTATTTGTATTATCTTTGTATTGTAGATCAGGCAAACAGAATTCAAATTGGCACTTCACAATTCAGTTATTTTAATATTTTTTTCCTCCTTATATTTTTTTAATTCCAGTTATTGCCTTTTCCAGCTTGCAAGTATGCAAAAATAGATTCTCTGTTTTTGTAAGCTGTTAAAAATAGTAATTTTGAGCACTGGGCTATTTATAGAAGTACCATCTATATTCATCAGTGTGGACTAAATCAATCCGTTTCTCCCTCAATTTTGAAGATTGTAATGGTGGGAGACCTGCCATCAACAATGGTTTCTACTTAATGGTCAGGAATTGAGCTCCAGTTGTGGATAGTTTTTATTCTTGCTGACCCATTTCAACCATTTATGAACAGGTGAAAGGGGTACTGAAAAGTTGTTTGTCCTTGCCAAGAAGAGATTTAAAAGTAAATTTTGATGTTTGGTCAGATTTGGGGACAAAATTTCACCACCACCTCATACTGTAACCACTGATGTTAATAAAATTTAATTATGCATGAAACAATTACAAATTCTGCTTCGATATCCGAATAATTTAAAAAAAAATTATTGCCAGTTTTAAAATGGTATTTTCAACATTTTTTTTTTTTTTTTTTTTTTTTTTTTTTTGTTCCTCTGAAGGAAAATACAACTTTCATAAATAATACATAATTATCTTATAATCAAATGCTTTATTTTTAACCAACAAACTGTTACACATAAATGTGTTTTTGTTCAAATAGTTTAAATGCAGTGTTGGAGATGGTAAGAAGAAAACAAAAGATCTCACATGATGTAATTCCCTTCAGTCACTATTTTTCATTTTATAAATATTTTTTTTTATCTACTTTTCTGACATATTATTAATCATTTGTTTACAGCTGAGCTGCAAACTTATCTGACACCAATGTTACTGACAGCAATACAAATATCATAACTACTACTACTACTACTAGTAGTTGTTGTAATAGTAATGTTAATAGGGCTAACTTTATGCACATTTTCTTCAGTCACTGGCAAAAATTTAAATCTTCCATTTCAAAGTTGCTGATATGGTGACAGACACCCAGTTACGAGGTTCATAGCTTAAAGTGAGGTTCAGTATTTCAAACAAGGAAAACATAGAACAAGGACAGTAGTAACATTTTGTAAATCTTCTGATTTTTATAAGCATCACAAATATAGCCAACTTAGAGTGGCCACAGTCTGTTTCATGCTTGAATGCAATCTTCTGGCAATGTCTGTTTTGTCTCCACCATTTATATATATATTGACCAATGATGAATTAAGAATAGCAAGGTGGTCTACTGTATTATCCTAATCGTTATTGGGTAGATTGTAACTTTTATATTTCAAATTATTTTATAGGCTATTGAGTATGAATTGTGAGTCTGAATGCAGTTATTGGGAGCTATTTTATAGTGTTATTTGTTAACTTTTTACTTATTATTGATTATTTGTTGTTGTTTATTATTATTATTATTATTACATTTACTTGTGTTCCTGGGAGCAGCTGTAGTTTGTTAAATCGGTTATTATTTACTTAATTTGTTTATTTATTTAGAATTTTTATTTGATTTATTTTAATTTTTTGGTGCAAATTGGTTATCTTTTTTTTTTAAGTTGAAAGTATGTTACATTATTTGCATTGCGTATAGTGCATTTTACATGGAGGTAATTTATAAGGTATTCACTTTGTTGTCATGTCTGCATTTTGAGAAATTCTGTTTATTTAATAATTTGTTTTGATTTGACAAGGTAATTATAGCTATTTTCTCCTAGAAATGCTGTTTTCCTTATTTGGAATATAATCATTACCACCTACCCAATAACTGTTAGGATAATACAATAGACCTTGTTACCCATAATGCACCATTGACCAGTGTGTGTATATATATATATATTAGTCAAGCCAAAACACAACACACATGGCCTGAAGATTGAGTTCAAGCATCAGACTGTCACTGCCTGCTCAGTGTTGGCCTCGGTGTCTGCTTTAACATTTATATTTACACAATTTCTATCCTTGATATTGAGCACTTTTACCCATAGATATAGCATACCTTAAAACTATATTTTTATCTTATATATGGTCTTAGTTTAATTCTGTAGGTTGACATTCTATCGTCTGTGCCTGTAAATATGAACTACTGTTCTTTTTTGTCAATGATATTTTTTTAATCTGAAAATAATACATTAAAAAAAATTTAATTAGAAAAGTGCGAAAAATGTTTATGTAACATTCATACTATTTTAAAACTGGCAATAAAATTTTTCCATATTGTTAAAATAAAAATAGTAATAAGTTTAATTTCTAGCCAAAACCCATTTTTTTCATGATTGAAACTAATTCTCAATATCTTCTTGTCTGTTTCCCATTATTTTTATTTTATTTTATTTTTTTTGTACTTTCTCTAGTAGAATAACACCTGACACCTGAAGATGCAGGTAGCATCTTGTTTCCTGGCTATAAGTACTGCAAATGTTTTGTTGGTTATATATTTGTTAATACAGAAAGGTCGTTTGGTGCAGTATAATTTATAGATGTAAGCTTGCTAGAAAATTATTTTTAAAGTAGAAAATGATAGGATGTTAATAATTGGAAAGGTTATTTTTAATAAACCAAAATGTTTCTTTTTTTAAAGTGTTCCTCAAAAGTGTGCAAATGTATAAGAAATAAGGTGACTCTAAAGCAACAAAAGGTCATACAGCAGACAGTTTCCAACCCAACAAGTTCACAGTAACCTGAACTACTGTTTGTGACTCTTTTCCTTCACACCCATTTAGCATGTGTTTCATTGATGTTGACTTATTTTGTCTTGGTGAAGACATTTATTGATAAATTAAGAAAGGAAATCAAATAACCTCCTAAGTTAGTTCAAAATAACTCTCTTTCTCCCTATCTATATTTCTCCCTCTGTCTCCCCCTATCTATCTATCAAATTGCATAATGCAGTCATTCTGGCTTGATCAAATGCTTTCACTCCTAGTAATGTTGAAATTGTAATACATTTGCTAAAGAGCATTTTGGGACTTTCCCTTATAATAAACCGAAAACATTTGCAATTTACATTTCTGATTTTTAAAATGATACCAATGAATTTAAAGGTTTTCTTTGACTTAACCAAGTTCCTTTTGTTTTAAGAAAATGCATTTAAAATATTAAGATCATTATTTCCTCCTGTTCCCTCTTTTCTCAAAGTATTTCTCATTTGATGTCTATGGATTGATGCACATCAACACATGTGAGTTTCTGTTCAGATTTATTGTTTATATACAAATACACTAGTGAGGTAATAAGTTTATTCATATTATAATGGGTAATTGCATGTGTTGATTTTTAAGTGTATTGTGTTTCTTTTTAAAGTGATGAAGATGAAGTGAATATAGACTTTATTCTACATGAGGGAGACTGGAAATAAACAGCTGATAGCTAGCTGACTATCATCATCTCTTACCGCCACACTCGATTGCTTCCATTTGTTCAACTAACCACTACTTATCATAATCATCATCATCATCATCATTGTAAGTGCTCAATCAATATTTGTCTGGCTCTATGACATGCCTCAACAGCAGTGTTGAGGCCTTTTGTCAGGCCTCTTTGTCATTGTTTCAAACCTTGCATCCCTCTTCTTCACCCACAAGAACTGCAGTGGGTAGCCCTTCATGCTACTCCTGTAGTGGAGTGCAGTAGCCGGAGGGAGGGGGGAGTTCTGCCATATTTAAATGCTGCTTCTGTTATGATTTTAAAATCTCTTTCATCTTTTCTCTTCATTACCTATTCCATCAGTTTTTCTTACATGCCTTCATGTTTTTCTTTCTTTGTCTTTTTTATCAGGTTTCTACTCCTACATTCTCCTTCTTTCTCTGTGTCTGTCTGTCTGTCTGTCTCTGTCTCTCTTTCTTTCTCTTTTTTTATCTTTCTTTTTTTCTTTTTTTCTCTTTTTTCTTTTTTATCTTTCTTTTCTTTTTATTCTTTCTCTTTCTCTTTTTATCTTTCTTTCTCTTTCTCTTTTTTTATTTCTTTCTCTTTCTCTTTTTATATCTTTCTCTTTCTCTTTTTATATCTTTCTCTCTCTCTCTTTATATCTTTCTCTCTCTCTCTTTATATCTTTCTCTCTCTCTTTATATCTTTCTCTCTCTCTTTTTATCTCTCTCTCTCTTTTTATCTCTCTCTCTCTTTTTTTTATTTTTTCTTTCTCTCTCTCTTTTATCTCTCTCTCTCTCTCTCTCTTTTTATCTCTCTCTTTTCTCTCTCTCTTTTATCTCTCTCTCTCTCTCTTTTATCTTTTCTCTCTCTCTTTTTATCTTTTTCTTCTCTTTTTTTTCTCTCTCTCTTTTTTTCTCTCTCTCTTTTTTCTCTTCTCTCTCTTTTATCTTTCTCTCTCTCTCTCTTTTCTCTCTCTCTCTCTCTCTTTTATCTTCTCTCTCTCTCTTTTCTTTTCTCTTTTTTTTCTCTCTCTCTCTCTTTTTATCTTTCTCTCTCTCTTTTTATCTTTCTCTCTCTCTTTTTATCTTTCTCTCTCTCTTTTTATCTTTCTCTCTCTCTTTTTATCTCTCTCTCTCTTTTTATCTCTCTCTCTCTTTTTATCTTTCTCTCTCTCTCTCTCTTTTTATCTTTCTCTCTCTCTTTTATCTTTCTCTCTCTCTCTTTTTATCTCTCTCTCTCTCTTTTTTTATCTCTCTCTCTCTCTCTTTTTATCTCTCTCTCTCTCTCTCTCTTTTTATCTTTCTCTCTCTCTCTCTCTCTCTCTTTTTTATCTTTTCTCTCTCTCTCTCTTTTTTTTTCTTTCTCTCTCTCTCTTTTTTCTTTCTCTCTCTCTCTCTCTTTTTATCTTTTCTCTCTCTCTCTCTTTTTATCTTTCTCTCTCTCTCTCTCTTTTTATCTTTCTCTCTCTCTCTCTCTTTTTATCTTTCTCTCTCTCTCTCTCTTTTTATCTTTCTCTCTCTCTCTTTTTATCTTTCTCTCTCTCTCTTTTTATCTTTCTCTCTCTCTTTTTATCTTTCTCTCTCTCTCTTTTTTATCTTTCTCTCTCTCTCTCTTTTTCTTTCTCTCTCTCTCTCTCTCTCTTTTTTTTTTCTTTCTCTCTCTCTTCTCTCTTTTCTCTTTCTCTTTCTCTCTCTCTCTCTCTCTTTTATTTTCTCTCTCTCTCTCTCTCTTTTATCTTCTCTCTCTCTCTCTCTCTCTTTTATCTTTCTCTCTCTCTCTTTTTTATCTTCTCTCTCTCTCTCTTTTTATCTTTCTCTCTCTCTCTCTCTCTTTTTATCTTTCTCTCTCTCTCTCTCTTTATTTTTCTCTCTCTCTCTCTCTTTTTATCTTTCTCTCTCTCTCTCTCTCTTTTTATCTTTCTCTCTCTCTCTCTTGTACCCATGTGTGTTTGTGATAATAAATTAAACTTTTCCCCCTATTAGCACCATATACATCTGTCAGCAAAGCCCCTGATTGTGAGATTGTAGGTTTTAAGGAGTTAACCATGTTTTAATTGCTGTTGTTCCCCAGTCCACCCTGAGCAGGGGTGGTAGCACCTGTTAGGGTCTTAGCTATAGGCAAATAGTGACCCCACCAAACAAAACACTATGAAAGTATAAAGATACATTTTTATATAACAAAAAAATGACCAACAATACATTTTATCTGTAGTTGAAGGCATACAGTTTTTTCAAAATATTTATATTTTGGCATTAAATAACCCATAGATGCCACTAAACAAAATCAACCAACCTATTAGCATCTATACAATTCTTGTTTTAATTTCATGTGTTTCTTTGAATATCATTTATGAATCCATTTTAAAAATAATTCATTTTATTAATCATTTAGTCTAGCACAAGGCTTCACTAGTGGGTTCTTTAGTGAAGATTAGACTTACAACTTTTGATTAGCTTTGCTAACAACAATCAATAGTGAAGCAGGCTAAAGGTATTTACTAAGTATTGATTTTGTTTTTTTTTTTCTTTTCTTTTTTAATCATTTCACCCCACCCCCACCCCCCGGGAAAAAACGAAAAGCAAGCTGTTACTGAGAGTGAAAGAATCCAAGAGAATTTTATTGAGGAGAAAGGACAATAAAAGAACATGATTCAAAAGGACAGAAGATGACTATTGACGTTGCATTTAAATTTTTAGTTGACAAGAAAGCAAGAAGCCAGATGAGTACCACAAGTGAGAATTGCAAGAGAAGAAACTATTAGCATAGAGCTTAGAATTACATCTAGCAATTTCAGCAGTAAAATGATGAGACCTAACTGCCAATCTAGTATTGCACTTAAATTCATGAAACCAACATCTGAAAACAAAACCATATTTCGTTTTGATATTTTTTCTCTTGCTTAATGCAGTTTTTAAGTGTATATATGGTACATTAAAATTTGATTTAATGTTTTTTTCCTCTCATTTTTTCCTTTTCCCCTTTCTGTGTCTAGATTTACATGACTTGAGATTTTAATATCACTGCACTGATCAGTAATGATCTGCTTAAAATTTCATATTACTTGTGTTAGTCTTGCATCATCTGAACCTATATTTCTTTTCTTTTATAACAGCATTCAAGAATTACATTAAACATAAGAACTAAGTGTAATTTACTGAACTGGTTTTATATTTTTTTTTTATAAAGCTCAGAAAAATTTAAGTCCTTTATATATAATGTATTGTATATAATAATAATAATAATATTATCATTATCATCCTCCTCCTCTTCCTAGTGGCTCCATTCTGAGAATAATAATTGTAGTGGTTTCTGACCACTAATACTTCCTTTTTTATTTCTTTATTTTTTTTTTTCAGCATTTATATAATAGAATTATTTTCAGTACATTTCTATAGTAAAAGTATTAATACTTCATTTAAATTAGTCCTATTGTGTCAGTATTGTTTTTATTTCTGGTTATTAATCCTTTTCTTGATTTTTTTTTTTTTTTTTTTCCCTATGTGCAACACAGTTTTTAATTGATAAATGTAAACTTTATAAGAAACAATCGTCAAATTCCCCTTTTAAGCTCTCATATTAGTGTAGTTATTTTATTATTTATAACTTTATGAACAACTTTTTTAGGATTAAGACATTCTTTTTTACTTTTTCTCTTGGGAGAATAGTAATCTATTTTATCTAGTTCAAAACAAATAAATATAATAGTCAATGAGATTTTTTTTTTTAAATTCATGTAATATACAACTATTTTATCTAACTTCCTTGATGCAGGACAATATAAGATTTAGAAAGAACATAAGTTTCTAAATGAAAATAGTAAAAATAGTTTATATCTGATCTAACAAATCCTGCCTGTGATATCAATTTATAGTTAATACAGTTAATAAAGTAGAATTTATAACTTTACTAACACTTCATTTTTGAGTTTGAAATTGAATTCTGTCAAGTATTTAAATAATCTCTTTTCTGTTATGACTTTATTATATAAAAAGTTGTTTTATTTGTTTTTATCTGTGAAATCAAGTAGAATAAAACCAAAATATAATTTTTTATCAAATATCTAAAATTTTAAAAATGTTAGTTTTCAAATTTCTAGTACTGCTCAGTTATTGCTTGCTCATTTCCACTGGGTCCAAGTACACCTTGCCCAACCCAGAGATTGAACTCACAATCACTATATCATCAAATTCACAAACCAACGTTTTAGGCCACTCTGCTATAATTCAGCAGTGCTTTTTTTTATCTAATTTTTATTTGCATGTATAACTGATGTGCATTTTTATAGCATTGTTTTTGCAAGGTTAAGTTGTTTGGATCAGAATCAAATAGCTTATTAAATCCTCAGTAATCTTCACTATTTTTGACTCTACTGGAAATGCTGCAAATTTCAAATATCTGTTTGTTTTGTTATGAAAAATTATTTCCTGTAATTGCCAAAAATGGTGTCGATGATTGGGATGTTCTTGCATCCAAGTGATTTCACTCACTTATCAGTTGATTTACACATCAGCTGAAATGAATGACAGCTTGTGAGACAAATAGGAAAATGTTCAAAGTAAAAGAAAAGAAACAATGTATATTAAATTCATATAGAAAAGAATATCTTCAATCTACATGTAAATTAGTGATAAACTATTCTTTGTTTTTTTTTGTGGGGGGGTTAATGTTACCAAAAGACAATCAATATCATACAAGATAGAATCACCTGTCGATTCTCTGTTAAAAGCAGCTTCCTCTCTAATTCAAGAACAGTAACTGAAAGTGCTTAGTATCAAACATTTGTCCTACTACATCTGCTTTCTTAATTTACATTGGCCTTAGAGATTTTATGACTTTGTGATCTTTTAAGAAACCACTAATTTGCAGGAATGATGTTTTTATTATTTTTTATGAAATTTAATATTGAATATTTTTAATAAATTTCTGGGTTATTATATTATGTCATCTTTCAAACATATATTTTTAAAATAATTTCTGATGGCCTATTTTAAATATCATTGCTAATATATTAAAATATATTAATCTTGAAATGTAACTTTTTTTTTTTTTTTAGATTTGCTGTAACACAGATGATGTTAATAAAATCTTTCATAACCATACATAGACCACAAGTAACTATGCATCCTTTTTATGTAAGTCATGTGACTTTTGAAAAATGAACAATATTGTTTCTCTATTCCTGGTAGTGTTTTAAAGTTTTCACTGTTAATATTATCCTTGATCTTGTAAGGTCATTACTAATTTCAAAAATACTCTTTCCAATATCAAATGACAATTGCTAAATTGTCTAAAGAGGTAATTAAGTGCTGTTATGGATGTTATGTTCAGAGAATTTCAAAATCTGTTAATCCTAAGGCTTCACTCTAATCTATTAGAATCTGTGTCTCATGGACTCCTTTGAACTGTCATTTCTTAAATCCCATATTTGCTTTGTCAGCTGTTTGTTGAATAGCCATATTAGTTTAAGGTGCAAGAAAAAAAAAAAACCTTTGTTATTCTCTTTAGATTTGGATACGAAATGGCTCTCAGTTTAATCTCAATTTTTACATCTAATAATAAAATGTGGATGCTAGCCTTTACAGTAAATGTCTTTTCTTTTTCTTTCTTTCTTTTTTTTACTTTTATTTTTTTTGCTTTTTAATTAAATAAACTGTACAAAAGAGCAACAAAAAAAAACTTATTGCTTTTTTTTTTTTTTTTATTAAAGTTCTTCTTTGCCATGAGAATTGCTTCTGTATATCTCTGGTATTTACAGGGAAATATGTCTTCATTTATAAAAGTTTGCTTCAAAGCCAATGAAAGATGCACATGTGTGTAGTTGTAAAATTTGATGTGTGTCATTTTATTTTGGGGTGTTTGTTCACCCTCAGATCAGAAGCCATGATGTTTCTATTAATTTTAACCACTTCTCCAGTGGGGTAAGAGAATTAGATACCTTTTTAACAGAACTTACTTGTTTATTTGGATATTTAATAAAATTAGTCTGGCACAAGACCATAAATGTAGGTCCTCTACTATGAAATGAATTCCCTACACAATTATAATGCTTTACAAGACAAATTCACTATGTGATGACATACACCTGGCTAGCTATGTTCACAGGTTTGTCTACTTGACTAATTGAATTCAACAAAGAATAAAGACTCTGGTTGGGAAATAGCAACAATATGAATTCTCAATTAACCGTCTGTTTTCCTTTGGCTGAACTGCTATTTCCCTAACATCTGGCCATGGAAAGAAGACCCTTACATTCACTGTCTAGATGACTCCTGATTTCTCACTGCCGGTCACTTCCTCATTGACCGTTGTTCACATGTTCACTTACTCCTGAACACCTACTTACTGACTTCCTGCTTATCTCTGTTCATATGGATACTGGCTGGGGTCTGACCGCCCCTATGTATCCCTTTGTGTTTCAGAACAAGAGACCACCCATTCAGCTTTTTGGGTGGTCAGCTTCTTCAAAGGGCTACCTTTATGATTATCTAAAATCATTGACAAAATTTTATGTTTGCCAGTTCAAAGGCAGCTGGAGATAGAAATCCTGAAAACTATGACACTTGACTCAAAAAAGAACTGGAGATGAATTTCCTAAGAAATTCAGATAATTAAGTGGACTTAAGTAGATAAATTCCCTTTCCTTTTATCTTTAAGGATGTGTTGTTACTACTAACCAAAAGTGATGTGTAACCAAGTTTTTTGAGGTGCATGTTAGTCAACAATCTCTTCTCAGTGTCTCCATGAAGGGAGTTTATTCTGTCTGACACAATTAAAGCTAGTTCTGCTCTAATAAGATTGTTAACAGGAAGAAAGCAATATTAGTGAAATATTCTTAACTCTATTAATGCACTAAAAATTTCATGAATCTATTGGAAAATTTCTTTTGAGTTGAAAACTTGTAGGCCTTTTTATTAGATAGCTTGATGTCCCCCAAGTTTTATTAAAATTAGACACAAATGAAAAACATCAAAAGTTGAGCTGATTACAAGGACAGCACTTGTCAACAAGTACAATTAATTAAGGCTTTTGAATTGAAACAGTTTATTTTTTTTATTCAGGCCTAATTTCCTTTGATAATGCCAAACAACTTGGCATTATAACAGTTAATCTCCTTTGCAAGCAGTCAAATTTTCAAAATGTTAGAGATCAAACTACATTCTACTAATGAAGAAGTAACTCTTTAGTTTTTTTTTGTGTTTTTTTTTTAGTTTTTCATATTAGTAAAATCTGAATTCTCCAGTCTCTCTGAACAAGTCTACTCTTTTTTTTCTTTTTCAGAAGAAGTGGTTTATTCTAGTTTAAAACTGTTAGTATAGATGCAAATATCTGCATGTTACTTGAATCATTCACTTTTCTTTCTAATTCAAAATTTTTTTTCCTGAATATTTGTATATTTTTATACTTATTGATTTGATTGTATTAACAGACAAATATGTGATTGTCTAATTTAGAATTCAAAACTAATTGAATTTGTGGTCGATATAAAAATTCTATTTCAGATATCCTAATTTGGAAATTTTTAACTTTAATAATCTAAGTTTTTATTTTTAGATAAATTAAAATTCACTTTTGCAAAAAATTCTGCCAAACAATTGTATCATCAATATCCAAAAATGAATAAAATAAAAAAAAAAAGATTCTATAAATCGAAATAAAAAAAGAAATTAACATTTGAAATATCTTGATGTAGTGAATAGGCATACACCTGGTTCCCCCTCACAGTAATATGATTGGCTGGGGTCAGCCATAAATATAGACTGATGTGGAGGTACAAGACGACATCTATTGGCTATGCCTATAGTCTTCGCCTATTGCCTACGACTACGATGAGGACCAGTCCATTATGGTTACCTGGTAGATTGTCCTACTTGGTCACAGTAGTCCAAAACCACATTGCTGCTTCGAACAAATATATCCCTTTTCGAGACATATCTGCAGAAGAGTAAGCACTTTATAATATATTTAATTGTATGGTTATCAAATATAACCCAGAATTATCCACAATCTTAGCAAAGTTATTTAACTTCTGCTTGAAGGAGAAATCTTTCTCAAGCCTGTGGAAGGTGGCAATCATATGCCCAGTCTTCAAGAATGCAGGTGACCAATCCTCCTCCTCCTCCCAGTGTAGACTCCTTAGTTTCCCCAGTATCATCAGTAAATTTTTTGAGGCCTTATTCAACAAGAATATTATAGCTTGACAGGTTGATACCCCCATGTTGTAATCTATTAGATATATGAGTAGGTATACCTTTCTTTGAACCATATATTGTTAATAAAAGTCTGGTCTGTGTGCAATGTGAAATTTCTTCCATGAATAAATTTATGAAATTTCTTCACAGTGAATATAATTGCTAGAGCTTCTTTTTCTATCTGACTTTAATTTTTCTCTGCTAGTAGAAGTAATTAAGAAGCATGAGCAAAGACTTTCATTTTACTGCGCCATCATATTTGTGTAAAATCACAGCTCCAATACCATACTCACTAGCATCTGACACCACTACAATTTCTGCTTTTGTGTCGTAGTGTGCTAATGATAAATCGAACTTAAGTCTTTTTTTTTATTTTGTCAACGACTTTTGACATTTATCATTCCAATTCACTTTATTCCTTTTTTAAGTAGATTAAGTGGAGCCCATAATTTATGCATATTATGTACATAAATTTGATAGCAATTAGCCAGCCCTAAAAAAAGCTTTTAATGTAGTAGTAGGCATATTTTTAATTGCAATTTAATTCCGAAAATTGTTTTCACATGTCCAACATGCTGTACTTTTGATCAAAATGTCGTCCAAATACACCACTGCAAAGTTGCAATCCACAGGTGTAGTATCCATGACTTGTCAAAAAATAGCTATTGCCACTTTTATACCAAAAGGAAGTCGATTAAACTTGCATAATGCGTTAAGTCAGAACATTTATTTTCAATCTTAATTTGTAAATATGCTTCAGAGAGATCCAGCTTTTGAAAATATTCTTCCAGCATTCAACTTCTAAAAAGTTTCTTCTGGACTTGGTAATTTTTTTTTTTTTTAACAACTGTTTAATCCAGTCAAGAAATCTTTTCTTTACATGCATTGCTGACACAGCCCATTTCAAATGGTTAATTTTTTTTCTATAACACCAATTCTGTTGAGTCTGTCCAACTCTTCATTAACTTGTTCTAATGCTGCGAAGGGTATGCTTCATTTTGGCAAAGCTTTTTTACTTGAAAATTCGCCTTGAATTTTGTACACCAATTTAACTGAACATCTGAAAAACGTTTTTATTAATTCTTCCTTAAGATTTTTGATCTGACTTTTTAAATTGGTCGCTTGTCGATTTGTTTTTACAATTTTTGGCAAAATCCCAAGGTTCAAATTGTCCTATCCTGTCCATTCCAAATAAATTCATAGCATTTTTTTAATACATAAGCTTTATTTTTTACATGCTTATTATGAAATGAAACATTTCAAGTCATTTCTCAAAACAAAAAAACAAAACATTCTCACCAGAAACTGAAATTGCAACTTTGGAAGTCCTTTTTAATAAAGGCTTTCCAATTTCTTTCCATGTGGTTTCACTGATTATTGAAATATCACTACCAGTGTTCAGTAGCATTTTCGCATTTACAAATTTTCTTTTGTTTTTTGTGACCATTTTATCTGTCACAATGCTGTGTACTAATTACTTGCTGTGAGAATTTTTCTTGGTTTGGTGTTGCAGTGTAACTTTATGTGTTCTCATTTACCACACTTGTAACATTCTGCATTTTTAAATGGACAGTCTTTACCACATTTGAAATAAGGATTCATTCTCCTTCTTGTACATTTGTCCTTTGCTTGTACCAATGCACATTCTTCTTTCTGAATTTTTTCATTGTGTTTCAGATTTAGCATTGTCAGACAATAATCCACTATTTCTTGCAGTGTTATTGTTTTGTTCAATTTTTGTTAAAATTTTCACTCATATTTCAGCTGGTTTTCATATTTTAGCTGTTAAATCTTTCACAAATATTTAACCTTCAAACATATCTGGAGTCATTTTATTTATTCTAAATCTTTCACATTCTTTATTGATGATACCAGCATACATGGCAGCATCTTCATCCTCTTTTTGGTTAGATTCAAGCACCTCCAATTAACATTAAACAGAGCTCTTGTCACTAAAGATTTTCATCATAATGTGTACCATGTCTTCAAATCTGATTTCACCTGGTTTTCTCAGTAAACGTAATTGCAGTATTTTTCATACTCTATCAGAGCTATTTTCTTCAACAACAATCTTGTTTTTGCCTTATTTTCCAGCCACTCCATTCCATTCCATTTGTTCATATCTACGAAAATCCACAGAAAAAAGTCAGTCCTTCATCGGGATTGTACACAAATTCTGATATGGTGTTTTGGACTGCATCTTGTATAAGGGACATTGAAGAATTTATTGTTTTCTTCAAAATTATATCCAACAACTATTGCTGTTTTGGTAGTTCTAGCAACTGTTGATTTTGTTGTTGTTGAAGCTAAAATTTTCTCTGTATTCGCAAGAATGTTTTTTGTTTTTTCTAACCAATGTGGTTGAAATTCTTGTAACTCCAGTTACAATTCATGAGTTCCTGAACCTCGTTACTGTTATAAATCATAAGAGTTCCAAATCCTCAACACAATGGTTATAAATCCTGAGTTTTGAATCACTTGTCACCACTATTCTATGGCCATTGTTATATCAAACTCTTACTTATATAAGTATTCTCTATACGTAATGCTTCAGATATTTGCTGTAACACCTGTGTTAGTCTGAAGACTGACTCCAAACAAAAAAAAAAACAATTTTCTCAAAAACTCAAGAATGTATGCTGATCAAAACTTAGAAATACAATGCAGGTATATTTTAAAACCTTTCCTGATTATGTAAGTTTTACTGCTTGGTTTTTCTGATTCATTTAATATCACAGACGAGCTG
This sequence comes from Acanthosepion pharaonis, assembly GCA_903632075.3. Lineage (NCBI taxonomy): Eukaryota > Metazoa > Mollusca > Cephalopoda > Sepiida > Sepiidae > Acanthosepion > Acanthosepion pharaonis. The sequence goes on from CAHIKZ030000275.1 coordinate 869,794, forward strand.
GAAGAGTTGAATTTATCATGAGAATATAATTTATTAAAGATTAGCTTGTTAACCATTACTCTACACCAGGTACACTTTTTGTATAATATTGGATTGGAACAAAAGTTCATGACATTTTATAAGTGAATTTCAAAGACAATATTTAGATATTCATACATAGATTTATTCAACCATATATGTGCCATTTTGTTCTGTTTTGCCATCTTTGAAACAGCTTCATGATTCCATCCTCCCAGATTTGACATCTTTCTGGCTGATGAACTGATCCAAGTGGTTTCTACCATCCTCCAAAGCAGTTTTGTAGGGATTGAAATAAGTGATAATCTAAAGGTACAAGGTCAGGTAAATATAGCAGGTACACTAGGACATTTCAACCAACTTTTAACAATTTAGTCTGCGTCTGTAAAAAGATGTAAATATCTTGATGGGACAACAATACTTTTCTAATTGGCCAATTTCAGATGTTTTTCATTGATTGCTGCTTTTAATTGGTCCAATTAGGAAGACTATTTGTCTGAATTCAATACATATCTGATTTTGCATAAGGAATTCATCATAGACAATGCCTTTCCAATCCCATCAGATGCAGACCAGCTTTTGAAGTGGTTAATGCTGACTTATTTCATTGACCTCAAGATTTATTTCACTTCATATTGTTGTAAACAATTCATATTTCATTGTTTATGATCAGTCTTTACAAAAATAGGTAGTTTTTATTTTCAAAATACCTTACAATGTCCATATGAAGTCTATCATTATCTCTGCTATATCTCATTATGTGATCTGGATTATTTTCATTCAACATTTCAATTTGGTTATGATCAACAAATTCAGACATATGGGAACTTTCTCAGTTTTCCAGATCAAAATCTCCACTCTTGAACCTAGTGAGCAACTTGTAACAATATTTTCAATTATGGCAACTCTATATTTCCCTATAGTAGGCACCCAATTTGTTATTTTAAGTAAATTTAACTTATCCCTGTTTATCTTAAAGATGAAAGCAAATTTACTGTTACAAAATTCATGACTGGTAAAACATTTTTTCTAAATTTTAAAATTTGTTTTTGACTTTTTGTAATTCACAGTCTGATACTATAATCAGTGTTAACTTTTGAAATGTGTTTTTGTTTTTCTTTTTATGTGTTTTTTTATCCATGTAAATATAGAAGATCGAGCTACAAATTGTCTAAACTTTTGTTTTCTCTATTCAAACAAAAAATCAAAGATGTAGTTAAAGATTTCATGCTTCTGATGAAAATGGTAGAGGTGTGTGACTATAGTTTCTGCTAATCAGGTGTTTGGTATTGATTCAATATGATGTCTTATGCCTTTGATTTATTCTTTGTTCTTCAATGATAATTTCTGTGCCTGCCATCAATCCATCATAACAAATAAAGGTAGTAATAGTATCTAGCACAAAGCAGTTGCCAAAAATGTCAAGGAAAGTTTGCATGTCTGCTTCTAAGTAGTTTTCAAAATTGCTACACATATGTGCACACAAACATGCGCATATATAGTACAAGTAAAATGTTTGTCACTTAGCTAATTGATGTTACCTTCAGCATCCCAACTTCAGAGTTTCATGGACAGGCCCTCCAGGAATCATTCTGTCCACTCATCAGGGAGTATCAGTAATTGACTGTTTATACTTTTTGATTTTTTTTCTCTCTCTTTTTCCTCTTTTCTTTCAATTGTAGCCATTTTGACTTCCTGTTTTTAGGATATAGCTGCCTTAAGTCATGGTCTGATGATGAAACTAATAGAGAATCCTTTTAGATTCTTTTCAATACGTTAGATAAATTTGCTTTGATGAAATATTTGTTTAGTTTTCTGTAACAAAAGACCATATTAGTGGAACACCTTATGATTATCAAACTCAATACACTAGTACTGGTCTAGCAAGGCTAGATTACCAATTATTATCCCTCTATAACAGGCACACTGAATTTTTGATTTACTATGATTAACTTAGTATGGTACAAGTCCACAAAATATTGTGTTCCAAAAGAGTGAATCCCTTGAAAATCAGTATTCAAAATCTCTTTTTTCTTCTTTGTTTTTTCTTTTTTCCTAAGTTTCTCGTTGAGAAATATACAAATATCTGTGCTATGAGAGATGGCACTAATGTCATTAGAGACAAAAATAATTTTAGAGATGTCATATTTTTTGTGAATTTGTTTTATTCTTTTAATCTATTTATGCCTGGTTATGTTAACTTTTTAATAATTAAGCTTTACTTCTCTTCCTTTAATGATGATAATAATAAAAGAATAAAATGAAAAATATATTGATGGTTTGAATTGCTATTTTTACACTGAGCTTGAGTGAATTTCATAATTCCTGTTGATCCAAGTATATATTGATCTGAATGAAGTACACATTCCAACTTAGCCAACTGAAATCTTGGCTCAATATCTAAACTGCCCCCTCCATTTGGAGATTTAAGTTACTAACTGTTGTTTTTCCTTCTCACAACTTCTCCTTGAGATTATAGCAGCTGAGATTGCTAGTGGCTCAGGCATGTGTACCTCTTTACATGAAATATGGTAACCAAGTCAGTTTTACTTGAATGCATTATACACTTGTCTATCAATCTATGATTTGGTAAGTCTGCATTTTATCTGAGTAGGAGGAAAAAATTTTCTATTTGAGGAAGCACTGTTCATAATTTAACTATGAATTTATATACAGCGTGCGATGGGTAAATTGTCGCCATTTTATATTTTTAATTTTGCACTTGCACGTTGTTAATTTTTGATTTTTGTCAACTGCACAGCATAGTAGGATCAGTTGGTCACTGTCTGTGAGAAAAAGAGCACCATGATGCAATTCACTACACCAGAAATTTGGAAACAGCATGCTGTACTGCTTGGTATTCATGCTGGAAGATCGAATACAAACATTTCAGAGTGTTTGGATGTCAATCTGAGGACAGTACAAAGGATTCGGAAACAGTTGGATGAGTCTAATGGTGATTACAAAGATATGACAGCTCGGAAAACTCACTCTGATCATTCCCAAATTTGTTGATGACGACCTCAGACTCAACAGCATTGAGGAGGTAGTGCTGCCCTGGGTCAAGAAGGTGGCTGCTGGAAGTTTCTGTCTGGCAACAGGACTCTGCACCATGCCACACAAGAAGGAGAACCCAGTCATGGCTGTCAGACAATTTCTATGACCACTTCACCCCTTACATCTAGCCACCTAACACCTCAGACTGCAACCCCCTTGATGTGTGGAGTGAAGTTGAACAAGAGATCAGAAAAACTCCTTGTAACATCAAAGATGAACTGAAGGCAAGGATTATGGCAGCATTCACCAACTTAAACAAGGCTGAAGTTGCCGTGTTTCAAGCCAATGGTGATTATATAGGTACATCAATATAGCCCATAGCCTACTGATGAAAGTAGCATTTATTTTACACTTACTTTCAGCATAACCTTTTCCCTTGTCAGTATTCAGTTATAAATATTAATCATAGCTCAAGCATTATACCATGAAAATTACAGATCAAAATTCTTTGCTAATAATTACTTGGCAACCTGCTTGTAAAAACATCTTTCTATAAAAACTTTGTAAACAAAATTTATACTGAGGTTTACCAATTGTAATTCATTAAAAATAAGAAAATATACTTTTAAACACTCTGTTCTGTATTTGGATCACCCTGCGATTACAAAAGTCAAAGGGATGATGAAGAAGTACACACATATACACTTTCTGTCTCTCCTCCTCCTCCTCGAAATGATAATTTGAATCTTTCAGTTAAAAGTGCTTGTTGCCACCTGACATCTTGTAATTGGATATTGTTATAATTATGTAATTGTATAATTATCTAATCATTAAAAACATCCACTTTTAGTAATTAGAATTTGTTATCTTTCCAAATTTGACCTACATTGTTCCTTTCTATATTGTTGTATGTATCACTTTCAAAATAATGATTTTGTCTTATCTTCATTGCTATTCTTATAATGAAATTCATTTGCAATGTTTTGAGAAATATTGTTCATTGTTAAACTTATGTCAGCATCTAACTCCTTTTTTATCATGATACATTGGTCACTCATGAGAGAAAATTTGTTTAGTACATGCTAAGTAGTGTTAACAAGTAGTTAAGAAATAGCAAAAGCTTCCAACCTTGCAAGGACTAAATCCACTTGTCTGTAGCAACCAATCTGTAATTTCTATCAAAGTGATAACAAAGTAATTTAGTGAATGCTGATTTTCAAAGCATGCAGAACATTTGGAAGATTTGTACTTCATAATTTTTCTAATCCTCATTTTTCACTTATTTGGACTTGAGCTAGACTTGGTTTTGACATCAAAGTTGAAATATTATGTGATCAAATCTGGATATAGGAATGCTCTGGTTCAACCACAATGATTTACAATGATTGTTTTTTTTCTTTTTTTTTTCTTTTTTTGGTATCAAAATTATTATATTTGTTAAAATGTTACTAAAATGTCAAAATAAAAACTTATTCTTTTGATTACATTCTTTGAGACTTTGAACCTTTTGTATAAAATAAAGACGAATTTTCTAAGAAAGTTTCAGTTTAACACCTTCAAAAAAACAAGGCTCTAAACTAAACTCTGTTTAAAGTGTTCTCTTATTTGTCAAAAATAGCATCACTTTGACATTTTTGTTTAATCCTGTTAAGTGGTTTTGTCATGAGCATCTTACCAGAAATCAATTTTTATTAGTTTTATTTTGAGGTTAAATATTTGAATGCAATTTTTTTTATTTTTTGCAAATGACTTTGATTAAAATAGTTTTATTGATCATCACTAACATTTTTAGGGTTGATTACTTTCTATTTCCTAATGAGTTAATCCCAGAAATGAACAAACTAATGATGGAAACATCTCTCTTCTCTAAGTATGTAATTACTTTTTTTATATATTGCAAAACCGGGAGGCATACTCGATTGAGTGTCAAGTTTTATTAATCTGTGTTGGTCTCTAGACTAAGTTAAACCCTGATTTTAATAGCTTAAATTTTTCTAAAGGATTCTGTAAAATAACATAGAAGGTAATCTCATGATTCTTGATGTATCTTTTTATTAACAATGACATTTTGCTCCTCCCACCCAATTTTCTGTTTTATTAAACAAAATTAAAACAATTTGTCATCTTTCAGACAGCTTTTTAAATCTGTCTTTTCATAAATCCTTAGCTTTCTCAACAAAGAACTACTCTAGGTGCCTTTTACAGTCTTCCAGGGAATTGATCCCCACACACACACACACACACACACTTAGGAGAATTCTGTAAAGACTGAAATAAATGGTAATCCAAACTTTAGGCATATTACAGTTAAGTAAAACTTCCCAACCAGGCTGTAACAATTTTGCCTGAAAAAGTAGTCATCTCATATTGAAATATTACACCCTTTTTAACTAAATTTGGATGCCCTTATTTATTTTTTCTTTTTGTCATTTTCTCCTTAAAGTAGTCTAATTCAGAATAATCTGATAAGTCCTACCATATACAAAAAATCAGACTCTTTGGATGAAAACCATCCCTTAGTACAATTAGTGACACCTCATTTTTGTTTTCCTTCTGATCTCTTGCCATCTTAATTATTGTAAATTATCAACCTTTCATCACCTGTTGCAGTTTGTTTCCAAAATGGAATATTTTGTAACAGAAACAGGATCTCGCAAGTTTATTTTTGTTTTTCATTAATTTTTTCTGGAAGCTAAACATCAGAATGACTAACATACACATGATGCTGTAGCAAATGATTTTTGATGTTTTATTTGGATATTTTGAATATGTTGCATTATATAATGTTGTTTATTCTCAAGTGAAATTTTCATTTAATCACTGTCAGTCTCAAATGATCTTGCAAACTGGGGAGCATCATTTACTAAGAAAATCTCCTGCAGAAAAGTTAACAAACTACTTTTAATATGTTTGCTCATTCAAACATAACCTTTCAGTTCTTTCCATTTTTACCTTTTTTGAAATAAAAAAAAAAGTAACATTGTCTATTTTCTTCTATCTTCAATGTTAGCATCAATAAACAAAAAAGGTAACAAATTTTGACATAATTAAAAAGAAGTGCCTATTGATATGACATCTGTTATAATCAAAACCAATCTTTTTGAATAGTTAAAACTAAATGCTTCTAATACCATCTAATGATAAAAACAAAACCTTTTAGGCGAATCAGTAGTTATGATTCTGGCTTTTAGTGCATTTAATGAATCTGCCTTTTAGTGTGTTGAAGTTGGGGCTATGATATTTCATATTCTATTTCCATTGAGAGATTATAGGTTTCATCTGTTTTGTAACATTTATGCAACCAAACTTTGTGTTTAAAAGAAAATTAATCTAAAGAAAAACATTGCCTTTTTATAAAACATCCTTTTATGTTTATGGATTTAAGAATGGATAAAAAATATTCTGTCGTCGGTGATCAGATTACAGAAATGTATGATTTTTAATTAATATTGAGAATTTTTATATTCATTCTTAATAACTTATTCATGTCTATACTTGATCTTCATGTCAATAGATAATGACAATGTAGACAAAAATGCTGTATTCATTTTTTTTACTGGTAGGATTATAACTGAGTCAGCTATTATCATTAGACTTAATCTTTTGTGAATTCTAAATTATCATCAACAAAATCTGTTCATTTCAGAGTGGGTGTGAAGTTATTTTCTGACATAAATGGATATTAAAAGCTATAGACTAACATTTTTATTACCAGAAATGTCATCTCTTTAGCTTGTAATTATTATGCAAAATGTGTTGTCATGTGTCTTAACATCTTACAGTTGCTTCAGGTAGTTTCCACTCAATGATGTATATATTATCTCTGCAATAATTTTTTTTTTTTTGTTTATGTCATAAAGTGTCCTGAAAGCTTGAATTGCATTAAAAGACAAACAAGATTGAGCAATTTACAATATTTAATTAGTCTATTACAATATATTACTGAAATAGACTTGAGCAAGGTGTTGGTTTCAAACCAGTAGAAATGAAGATTTATCACTGATTTTACAGTAATTGTGGTGCAAACCAGTAGGAATGATTACAAAATACTTTCCCCTCTCCTTTTATAGGCAGAAGCACACAAATGCATGCTGGGATTTTTCCCTAGACAATAAAATCAGCCGGTTGTTGGTTTCATCCAACTCAGTCCCAGTCTGTCTTGTCTTAAGAATGCTACATTCATTTGTCTGAACTTGTTTTTATGTGTCAACTCCAAATCTTAGTTTCTGAACTTTCTGCCTTATTGCTGTTAATTTGCCATATTACCATTGCTTTACCTTATTCCTGTTAATTTGTCATATTACTGTTGCTTTACCTTATTCTTGTTAATTTGCCTTGCATATATTGTTTGTTTGCTTTATATTATTTTTGGCCCTGATCTTTTCTTTTTCTTGTTATTGCAAACTTTGTCAATTCTGTTTGTTGGGCAGTTCTGTCACTTATTTTACAACATATATAGATAAATTTCTCTTCAAATAATTGTATAAGTTTGTCTACTTTGTTATCACATTTTAACAAATTAATTATCACTCCATTCAAACTTGTCTACAAATATAAGTTAGATTTATGAAAAATAAACTCTTGGTCATGAGATGTTGATATCTGAAGTGTGTGTGTGAGGTAAGGTATTCAATAGCAGGACATCTGTGACTGTTATAGTGGATATAATGGGGGAGGAGAGATAATAGTATGTCAAAACAAAACTAAATACTTATTTGAAAATGAGTCATGTATATATGATTCACATGACACTTGGAATTGATTGGGAAATTACTTGATCTCTACTAATCTATGTGTATATTGTTGTGCATTTAGACTACACTGATGTTATTGTTTTGCCAAACAGCTTTGTTTTTTATAGGTATCATCTGATACCATTTTCCTTTAGTTTTTAATCTTTAAATTTAGATAACAGAACAATGGAATTGATTGCAGTTATTGAACTACTTGATTATCTTCCTTCTCCCTTAGATAGAAAATAAATGGTCGACTTTGTGTCCGACTATAATATTGTAATTTATTTTTGTTTATTATGTAATCTTTTTAGTACAGTAATTAGATTACCTCATTTTCTCACCAGTCTAGGTGCATACACTTGACCCATCTAATATATTTAAGATTGTCAACAATGGTGGTATGTTGCACTTGGTTTCAACAATGTTGTAATAAAATATTCTATAAATGTTCCTGTTAAGCTTCTAACATAACATTGCTTCAACTTGAATGTGAAAGTTATTAATCTAATGAAACATATTAAATACTAGCTTAAAAGTTGCCCTACTGGGTGGCATTGAACTAGCTCCTGCAAAGGGCTCTTGATTGAGCCTTCAGCTTGTTCAGGAGTTGAGAGTCCTTAAGTCTTTGCATATTCTCAGCATTGGAAGCTCTCCTGGCTGCTGTTTGATCTGGGTTCTTATTTGCATGGGACTTTCTTTTCCTGGCTGCAGCCTTGGCTCTTTTGATTTCAGTCTGGTCCTCTTTTGACGGAGATTTCTTTTTGCGAGACATGCTGCTACTATATGTGATAGGCAACAATAAACTACAGAAGAACTCAAAAATGATCGGGGCATTTAAGTATTGCATTAATATTTAAGCTTCCATTTTAAAAGTTCAGTGATAATTCTACCACCACTTAATTTAAAGACAATTTGATATGTGTAGGTCTTTACTTTCCCTAAAAACAATTATTTTTATTTCATGGGTGACTTTCGATGGATTTTGCAATTAGTTTCAATTATTCCCAAATTTATTTCCAAGTTATAAAAATTTTTATCACACAAAACAATTTGTCACAAAAAAATCATGTAAAAAAAAAAAAAAAAAATAAAAAATAAATACCAAAAACAAAAGTAAAGAAAATTTGGAATTCCAAAATTTCTATAACATGAGCTATTAAAAGTTAGAGAGTTGTATCCCTTTAATTGAAAAAGTGTGACACACTGACATTGGCATTTATTATATAGATAACAAGTCATAAAGGAAACTTTGGGGATTTAAAAAAATTGTCTGTATGAGTGTGCACACAGTCCTTTGAAATTTTATTCATATTTACAAAGTTAAGTTTAATTTGACACAATTATATGATTTTTTTCAAGTCAGTTGCAGGGGAAGAAATACTTTAAAAATGAAAACTTTTTATCATTTATATCAGTATGAATACTATTAGAAAATCTGTAAATTTTATCCACCAAGCAAGTTTTAATAGATTTTAAAATTGAAAGCCTACTATATTCATTTAAGACTCTTCTTTACCTCGACATGTTTTTTTTCTTTAGATTAGTAATAATTTTGATCTCCTGAAAAGTTGATGGTTAAGGCAATCCATAAAAATATACTTTTAAATTATGTCAGTTTGTTGTTTAAAAACAATCAGTTCCTCTTCTATCATTTAAAGGTTGAAATTTTGTTTAATTGAGCACCCATAACTGTTACAGTTAAAAAAGGTTTTTAAGTGTCTTGAAAATCTTCATCTCGATTTTTTTTTTTTTTTTTTTTTTTTATTGCGTTTTCTTTAAAGGAAACTATTGATATTTGATACAATCAATCTGTACTTACAATTGCACTCTGAATTCTGATCATAAAAACTGATTAAATAAAATTGGACTTTTTCCATTTCACAATCAAATCTTCTCTGAAGCTACTAAACATTCTAGACTCCAATTAAATGGGATTAAGTGCTTATACCATCTAAGTTGGACAGATTTTACTAGTATAAAACTGACAAATAGAAAAGAACTTCTTTTAGTGTGAAGATCATTTCTCAATATGTGTGTAAAGAGTAAAAATGGGACTGCCTTTTCTCCATACAACCTTAAACATAAGTATACCTTAATTGTGTATCCTCATTTTGTCCATACAACCCGAGACAATGGTATACCATATGTGGTTCCTTATTTTGTCCATACAACCCTGGACATAAGTATGCCTTAAATGTGAATCCTCATTTTGTCTATAACAATCCAAGACAAGGGTATACCTTAATTGTGTATACTCATTTTGTTTATACAACCTGAGACAAGGATATACCTTTAATGTGGTTCCTCATTTTGTCCATACAACCTGAGACATGAGTATATCTTAAGCATGGATCTACATTTTAACTGTACAACCCAATTCAAGGGTATACATTAAGCATAGAATGTCATTTTGTCCATACAATCCAAGACAAGGTCATACCTTATTTGTGGAACTTTATTTTGTCCATACAACCCAAGACATGGATATACCATAATCATGTCCATACAATTGATCGATTGAGAAAATTGTTTCAGTAGAGAAATAAATTAATGAGCTAATTTAGAGTTTAAAATATTCTTTCAAATTCCTATTTACTTAACATTTCAAGGTCTTGCTTTCTGAAATAAATTTCTTTATGATTATGAAAGTTTTATGGCAGATGGTGTCTTATTTTGACTAACATTTTCTCAAGGAATTTTCATCATTATTTCCTGATTATTTGCTCTGACTGTTGCTAGGCATCTTTATCTCGTTAACATTTCAATTTAGCAATTATTTGAATTTCCTTCTGGTTATTCACTGTGAATAGACATTTTTTCCATAAAAAGAATAAAAAAAGAAAATGAGAAAAATTCCATTTAATATCTTTGTTATAAATTTTTAGTTTAATAAAATCAAAATTGAGATAGTATTATTCCAACTGATTCAAATCATTTCTTTATTTCCATGTAATTCATTATTCTTTTTAATGTCTCTCAGCCAATATATTTTTCAATATTCAAGCCTGTTGCTGCCATTGGTTTATAAAAAGTGCTTCATACATTTTTTTTTTTTTTTTAAATAAAATAAAACTGTGTTTAAATTGCATGTTTAATGTGATGATGGGGGAGACTGAAATAGCTTTGTCTAAAACTAAGAATTTTTTTTAAGAACACATAGAGTTCAAAGGACTATAGCCAAATATTTTCTTATGGTTTGCTGATGCAGTTTTATTATTTGTATTTTTGCATAGTTTATTGGATGTTATTGACTGGTTTTACACTTACTGGACATCAACCTACAATTTGCAGCTTTAGGTATTCAGTTTGTTTCTGATTGTACCGAGCTTTCAACCAATGGGCAAATTTCTCTAACACTCTTCCTAATTTTCCAATTACAATAAACCTTTTGGCAATTCCATATTCTCCTGATTTTTTTACTTTAAGTCTGTATAGTTCTCAAATTTCTGTCCTTTCTTGACTACTCTCATATCAGATGGACAAACAACGTCAATAAAGTAATAAACTCAGTCTTCTTTGTTGAGAACAACTATATCCAGATGTTAATGTTCAATGATTTTGTCCATTTAAATCTTCATGTCCCATAAAATCTTTACTTTTCCATCTTCAATTACCTTCTCTGGCTTATGATTATACCATTCATCTGCAAAGCTCAAATCCAAATTTTTGACAAAGTTTTCAATGTAAAACTGCATCCACTTTGTCAGGTGTCCAATTTTGGTAAACCGTCCATACAACTTTCATCATCATTGTCATCATCATATATACTGCTTCCTTTACTTTACAGATTTTCCATTGTTCTGCATCCAAAGGTGGAGGCATCTTATCATATACTCCATATTAATTGAAATTAGAGTAAATATTTCCCTGCAATTTAACTTATTTGAAATGAGAATTGCAGGCTGTTATCCCATCTATGAAAAATCAAATAAAAAAATCAGTTATTCACAGGATAACTGTGTTTCTCCCATATAAGGCACTTGTGTGTGTTTCTCCTAAAAAAATATCTAATGGTTGATTTTGAGCTAATTATACCTCCTGTTTGGCACACTAGTATCTCGATGATTGTAAAATGTAATATATATAATTATAAATAACTAAATTATGATTTACAATAAAAATTATAGCAGAAATAAAATGCAAACAAAGCAGCTAATTGCTACAGTTAACGGTACCTGCCCCTGTTGACCAAAGAGACAACAGTTATTGTGCTGTCTATGCAGAAAAATAGCACATGGTTCTCCTGCCAGAACAGAGCCAGTATGAACCCCAGAATGTCTGGTTATGTCATTTTATTTACTTTGAATGTTGACTAATTTAAAAAGTTACTACTTCTAATCTATTTCAACATAATTCATGATATTTGGTACTTTGCATTAAGAATTTTTTCAATTTCTAATCTCATTGCACAATGGCGCCTTTTTAGTGGCTAAGGTTAACATAAGACGAATTGGTTTTCTTTCTTTCTTTTATCATTGAATTATATTATCATGCAGTTCACAATTAAGTGGAATTCCTAATCCTTGACTCATTCCAATTTTAGATTAATTAGTGCAATGTTCCGTTTTTTTCTCTCTGGTTTTTATAATAAACTGAGTATATCTTATGAAAATGTATATTTACATATGCATATACAATGTAAGTAAAACATATCTAATCAAAATGGTTAAAATTCATGAAATTGCTTAAAATATTTATGAATATATTCGTTTCACTTAGCTATATAGGTAAATTTTGTCTTATTTGTTTTTAAAAGCCAACAAGAAAGGAACACATTTTGTTTGTTAATTTCTTGTTTGTCATCTATTATCATGCTGCCTAAATGGAACCTCTGATAATGATTAAACATTAAAAAAAATTGTGATAATGTTTCAACAAAACTTATATTCCATAATGTGTGCATTTAATTACCTCTGCTAACAAAGATTATATATTTACTCATGTTTGTCTGTGTTTTGCCTATCTGAACAAAATCACTAAAAGTTCTTGGATTTCAATAACATTTTGTAAAATGGTGAGCCATAGATCAAGGAACAATTGAATAAATTTTGGGACAATCTTGTAATTTTTCATTTATTTTAACATTGTGGAATAAAATTAGTTTTACTATTTATTTATTTAAAATTTGTAACTTATCAAGAAAGGTAACTGTTAATACATTTATGAAAAGTAAATATTATTATCATGATTATTTCTTTTGTTTTGATATCAACTTGTGTCTATAACCTGATTGTTCAGTTTTTAATGAACACTATCATTGGCAGAAATATGCACTCTCTGAGTACTTTCTAATCATAGATTTCAAATGGACTAGAAAAAAATCTTTTATCAAACAATGGAATTTGATTTTTATTACCCAAAATCTTGATATTTGGTTAAGTAGAGCTGGTCAAAATATAGTCACTGTCATTATCAAATAGAATGTAGAAAAATTGTTTATAAGTAGGGAGAACAAAGTTTGTCATTATTGAAGTCAAGATGGTTACTTTCCTATATACATGTAATTAAATATTTAATAAGATTAGTTTGGCATAAATCTGATAGTAAGGCACTCAGAGAGAATCATTCCCAATAGTTGAATTATGTATGCAATATATCCTTGTTAATCCTACAATCATAGTAAGAAGTTTCCATATACTTGTGTTTTTAAACACTTCAAAGTAAATAGCTATTAATGTCCTCCTTCGATGTCTAGCTTATAAAATTCGGTTACATAAGGTACATTTTTATTGAAATTGATGTAGGGAGAAAATCTTTACTATTAACTTTTTAGAGTAGAATTTAGAGGCTTTTTCTGAATCATGCCATTATAGATTTTACAAATATATAAATACATTGGTCATAGCATGTGTAAAACTTCATAAAAAAATTTTGCTTGAAGTTTATAAATTTTTGAATGAGACATCTATACAAGATGTGCCCTAACACTTTTTCAATGTTTTATATTATTTGTTTATGAATAAATAATATATAGGTATACACTGGATAACAGTGTTCATACTTTCTCTGGAAATAACATTCAAGTAAGATTTTACCTGTCTACTTCAGAAGATTAGATATATTATTAGATTAAACAAAATCAATTTCAACAGACAAAAATAGTTTCACTTAGTCTGCACCATACCAAGTAGTAAGCTTCTTTCAATGAATATTTATTTTTTTAAATTACAGTGATACCTTGACTTAAGCTGTTTTGAGTTAAGTGATTTTCAAAGATATGTTGGTTTTTCTGAAATATTATCTGGAAAAATAAAATGACCTTAGATCGTTTTACTCAAGTTTACTTTAGCCGTAAAAAATATAAGAAATGTCAAAACACTAAAATAACAATAAACACATAGAAAATTATATTCAAATAAATTTAAAAATAATATTATGTATACTGATATATATATATATATAGCACCCACCCACCTACCTATCTATCTCTCTCTCTCTCTCTCTCTCTCTATATATATATATATATATATATATATATATATATATATATATATATATATATATATATGCTCTGCCATTGACATTCTTTCAATTAAATTTCAATTCTGATGTAGAATACATTTTTGCCAATGGCTCCAAAGAAAAGTCCCAATGCAAGTGCAAATGCTAAGCATAAAGTTAAATTGCTGGAAGATAAGGTGGAAATGAATTCTTTTATTCAGAACACTGTATGTATCATAAATACTGTAATAGACAATGGAGAGTGCTTATTTACTGTTTATATTGTGGTTATTTCGACTTAAGTTGTTTTTTGAACAAAGTTGTGACATCTGGAAGCAATTAACGATTTAGGGTGAGGTATACCTGTATGAGAAGAATTTCATACCTTGAAGTGTTTCAAGAAAAACAAATTTCACTTTGGTTTCTTGTATTACAAACAAAACTCTATTAAGTGTTCATTAACTTGTTATCTCTTTGTACATTTCGTATTTTGTTTCTCCTGCCAACTCAGCTCATCTAATTAAGAATATATCAAAAGACAGAACTTATAGAAAGTTTAAAATTTTGATTACTTGTAAAGTAACTTAGGAGAATCAATTTTCTTTGTCTCTTGTTACACATATATCTATTTAGGACTCAAGAAAGTGAAGATAGCTCTGTGTCAAAATTCAGATATAACTAAAAATATATCTGTAAAAGACAATACAAATAAAGACAAAAGGAAAACATTGCCTTGACAAAGTCCATCATATGACAAAAGGTGTCGACATAAAATTTTTCCTTTTTATCTTTGTGACACCCACCGGTGGTCACAGTCACCACGCCAATATGTGACACTGCGCCATCAGCCCGTGGTCAACTCCCAGTTGCGGTGCAAAGCTGTAGTGTTTCTTCCACCAGCATTTTGGGGTTTGACTCTTTGTCGCTGCCACCAGCCTGTGCCCCGGTCGATCTGGTCCTTCCCGGTTCAATATCAGCTTTGTCGTTCTCAGCTCACCTCCAATGTCTGGCTAACGAAGTAACTACTTTGATCTCAAGTCTATCCTACCCACGTTGTGACTTTGATCTTAGGTAGACGAAATCAATCAGGCGTCAGGCCGTAGTGCAAGCTGAATCCTGGGTAAAGGTGATACCGCACAAAGCGTAAGTAAAAAAAAATAATAAAACAAACTCAAGAGGTTCAAACATGTTGAGAAATAACAATTATCTTTATCTGTCTGTTGAATACAGGGGTGTGTTTCTCTCCCAGCCCATTTCTTTGGATTCGTGACACTTTTTGCATTTCTTAAGTGAGTTATGGTATCTTAAATCATTCGTCAATAAAAGTTGCTTTTGGTAGGAAAACTAAATCGAGAGGACATGGAAATCTTTCGGTCAGCTTCTGTGAGGCACATCTCTAACTGCAACTCAACTCTCCAACTTAACTCTCCAATTTCTCGAACTAACTCCAAACTAACTGATCAGCTGCCTTGAGACGTTCGTTTATATAGATACCGACCAAAACCCGATGTGGGGGCCTGATGTGGTTTGGGTTCCTGATAATTCTCGATTCCCAGCAAGAATTCTCTTTCTTAGGCCAGGAAAATTAATTACTTTCCATTTTTGGAAGATTAATCACTTTCCATTTCAGGGGTTTCTCCCTCGTCCACGAGGGAAGGTCTGAGGAGAGTTATCCTCCTAGACTCTTCCTCTCTCACATTGGTAACTCATACCAATCCCCTCAGTGGATGTTATAAACTTCTCCGTCTTTCTCATACATTCACCTCTGCCTATCATCCATGCTACCACTTGACCAATGATCTCTTGGTAGTGTGAGTGTGGCTAGACTGGCCTTCTTAAAATTATTATCCAGAATTTTGTTTACAAAATCCTTTTTTTCTTTTTTCTTTTCCTTCAGCCAAAACATTTACAAATCCCAGATTGCCAAGTAAATCTTATCACATCTTGATTTTGGGGACACCCAAAATCCACTTAGCCCAGACCTCTACCGACTCATTAATCACTGTCAAAACCCGACACCTGGTTTCTCTGCCAGTCAACTTTTAACTGGGTGGTTGTGTTTACATGAGAATCAAATTCTTTATTTTTCTCATGCCTTAAAATTCTCTTATCACCAGATGCTCATTTTTGAGATGCTATGTCTGAAGTCAACAATTTGAATAAGCAATAATAATGATTCCCTTTACAATTTCCCTTCTCATGCCAAGATTTGTGCATATCCCAGATGGCTTTCTTCACTGGAACCAGGAATTAAAATTAAATGATATCTCTGAAAGATAATTAATATGTATTCTCCGTGGTGGCTTCAAGCCGAAATTTATTTTATGGCTGCATGCATTGGTTGGCTTTGTTTTTTTTTTCAGAATTCTGTTTTCCTTGGCACATCACTTCCTTATCAGGACATTAATCAGTTTTGACAGAATCTCATATCTCGCTTTTTCTTCTTATGGATTTTGCGAAAAGTACTATTTTTGTAAATAAAATAAAATCTTTTTTTTAATGTCAATCAGTCTATCTTTCGATATAGCTCTTTCTCACCTTAAGTCTTTCCTGTTTTTAATTTCTATGGTTAATTAGTTAGCCAATTACCATAGCTAAATAGTGTCACATCTTTATTCATTAAATATCTTCATACAAGAATGATTTTCTAAGTTGAATTCACATCCAAGTTAAAATGCCTTTGCATTTAATTCTAGTTCTGTCTATTATTATATGTAGTTAATTTTTGTTTTTTCATCCCTATTCACTTACTATTTAAGGTTGATGCCTCTGTTGATCCAATTTGATCAAAGATTATTTCTATTCATTCTGCAACTAAATGGGAAATATATCATTTTCCAAATATACAAATTATGTACAAATAAAATTAAGACATTATATGACTTTATTCTTAGAATCATCTGTCATTATTGTATTAAGAGTATAGTTGAAATAAAAATGAATTGAAATATTCACCATACAAAAAAAATGAACATTTTTATATTTTGTCTGCCATGATTCTGTCACATTTTGTGGGGAAAATTGGGAAAATGGCCTACCTCAGAAATGCCCACGAATCTGTGCGACGTGCAAACTCCAGTTGCTCAACGGTAAAAAGAACCAAAATGGCGGTGCCCATGTTTTATGCCAGGCAGTCTCAGACAGTTAACGTGAAATCTCGTCTCGTCATTCGCATGCAAATCATGGTCGGTCCTCGGCTGTATAAAGCAGGCGTGTTTTTGTTTCTGATGACTGGGTTTTTTGTTCGTGAGAAGGTTGGACGTGTGACACTGTTTTGTCGGTTACCCTCCTCGCATTTTTCCCATCTGCTACTATCAGTTGAGTCATTGCTTTATCACCACACATTTTTAATATCTTGACTTAGAAATACAATTTTTAATATTTGTTATTGATTAGAAATATTGATTTTGATGATGCATTATTTCATTAACATTCACATTTAACATGGAAATTTCTTAAGTGGATTAAAATATTTCATTTTTATTTTATTTATTAATATCGTGATTACATGGCAATCTTTTGACAATTTTGTTATTTCTATAATATACAGGCATTTTGTTCAAACAGTATTTAGTATTCCTTATTCACCAAATTCTTTAAAAAGGTATCTCTATTCTGTATCTTCATTTCAGATGCTGTCAACCAAAAATTGGATGAAAGTTGATAATGTTGGTCCAAATAACTTGTAAAACAATGACAATATATCTAAATAATGAAATATATAATGACAATATGAAACCTGTGTGTTTGAATGTGTGTATGTCACTTATAATAAATGGCTTATTGATTACTATGCGATAATTTGTCTGTATAACAAAAGCCTAATTATCTTACCAGTGTCCAAATTACTAAACTTTTATCAATGCTTTTTTTTTTTATTTATTTTTTATTATCTCATGACCTGTAGGGTCGTAAGTGCACCCATGTGTACCGTAGCCGCAGTAGAAGTGGTGTTTCTTGGGCAAGATAGCCCGATGGAGCCCAACCCTCTCTAGACCGGTTTTGAATTCAGTTTTTTCTCCTTCTTCTAGACCGGTTGCCACCCAAGGCTATAGCACCCAGTCTATCCTGCTATTTAGTAGGGTCATAGGGGCACACCATGTGTACTGCAGAAGTGGTGTTTCTTGGGCAAGATAGCCTGATGGAGCTCAATTCTCTCCAGGACGGTTTTTAAATTCAGAGTTTTTCCTTCTCTTAGACTGGTTACCACCCAAGGCTATAGAACCTAGTCTATCCTACTATTTGCCCTTAACTGGCGGGGAGAAGAGGAGGATTCATACCTTTCCCAAAAGTATTAGCATGTAAGTGAATGTAATGGATCCAACTGCAAATAAAAATCTTGTACCATTCTCAAGCTTTTTTTCCCTTTTCATTAACTGTGTAACAAGTTCCCTTCTTGGTATTTTTTAAATTTATTTTATTTGGCATAGGTTAAGTCCAAGAAGCAAAGTCTTAGGGTAAAAACAACAGTCAACAACCTTAAGAACTTACTAAAAACCAGATGAAATAATATAGATATTTATGATAAATTAATATAAATATTTATGTAGAATTACTTTTTCACATCATCATCAGCCTGCATATATAAAATGCAATGTACATCTTACTCTGTATGATACTCTTTTCTTAGATGAGGAGTTCACAGCATATTGATGAGCAAATTACTTTTGATTATCTACTACAAATATAATTTTATTTTAAACTTTTATTTGTAAAGATTAATTTATAAAATTAATCTTAACAATTGGGACGCATGGTGAAGTAATGGATAACAGCTCAGGTTGAGGAATCTGAGAGCCGAGTTCAAATTCCACTCAGATTCATTACATTCACTTACATGCTAATACATTTGGGGAAGGTATGAATTCTCTTCTTCTCAAACCCCCCAGCTATGGGTAAATAGCAGGACAGACTGGATTCTATAACCTTGGATAGCAACCTGTCTAGGAGAAGGAAAAACTGAATTCAAAACTGTACTAGAGAGGGTTGAGCTTCATCAGGCTATCTTACCCAAGAAACTCCACTTTTACTGTGGCTGCAGTACACACAGTGTCCCTACGGGTCATAGAATAAAAAAAAATTATAATTTTATATAAATTTTATATATATTTTTTTTAACTGTCACAGAAATGGATATTAATTTTGCAGCTCAAATACTTTTATATTAACATCATTCTTTTGATGGCAAGAGTAAATAAGTTAATAATAATCATTGCTACAAGCATGATTGTGATGTACTGATGAGGACTATTGCAGCCATTTTGTTACTTGTTTCTGTTATACCAGAACATTACCTATTCTATTGTAATAGACTCTCCCACACATAAGTAGTAGTAGTAGCAGTCGCCAGTTGAGCTCAGTGGAGCTGAGGGATTCAGTCGATGTTGGACATTGAAGTATCAACCATCACAACTAGATTGCTGCGTCATTAACTCTTATTTCAAGTTCCTAACATTTTGTACGTTGGATTCTTTTAGGACCGACTTAGCGAAATACAAGCCTCCACTGTGAAAACTACTCTACAACAGTTTCCATGCCATCCTAGCCTGAGATTGTAAGAAATTCTTGTATACAGACTGTATTGCATTAAAGAATCCTTTGTCCCTAAAAGAAAAAGTTGGGAGAATATGCAGTATTTTATACTTTTTTATTTTTATTAAATTACTCAATGATTCCTAAGTTTAACTCTCTGAATATTCGTCCACATTCAAAGGAAATCATTCAATGTTTTAAGGTCATAACCTCCCCCACTCTCTATGTAATGCAGATTATTACAATAATTAAATATTGCAACAATAAATTATATGTATTACTTTCATATTGACTTTAGGATATATGACAAGTGAAGATAAAACAAATCAACCCAAACATCAGAAACAAAGAAATAAAGATGTCTGCTGATCAAGATGTTTAACACTTTGATACAGTTTGTACATTTGGAATAGTGACCTTTCTGCAGTCTCGGCCAAGAACCCAATCTATTTTTCCTTAAATAACATTCCTACCTGTAACCATGGCTTCTATCAATGTGACTTTCTTGTAACCTTGTTTGCTGGTACAACTGAAAAATGTCAGTGCTTACTTTTCTATCTGTCTTATTTGATATCTACAAGCTTTTTTTTTTTTTTCCACTCTTAATTTTTTTTTCTTTAGATTAGAAAATGGTGTCTATGATGATGGCTGCTTGAACTGATCGATTCTGACTCTTTATTTTTCTTTTTTCCTTTCACTCTTAAATTTTTTTTTCCCCACAGAAATATGAAGATCACTTCCTAAACTTGATAAAATACATTTGTAGAAAGAATTTATTGACTTAGAATTACTTTAAGATGTTTACAACAACTATTATGAAAAACTGGCCTCATTTCTTAAACTCAGTTAATGATCAGAATCTGGCACCTTTTTTAATTTTTTTTTTTTTTTTTTTTTTTTCATGGAGTCAAATATTAAATATTAGAATATATCATATGAAATGTCAGATTTTGACAAAGAAAGTAATACATGACATTTTATACAAAAAGAACATTTTTTTCATGAAAATTTATTTACAATAATTGTACGCATATTTTGATGTTTTTATAACTATTTCATTGAAAGAAAGGATAAATTTCAAAAATTGACCTTTTTATGCCAAAAATTCAGTTTCTGGTTTTCTGTTTGTTCATTTATTTTTTTTCTTTCTTTTATTTTTCTTAACTTTTCTCTCACAACCAAATAAATGATGACCAGAAATATACTCAGATTTTATTCTATAATTTTTTTCAATTGATCATCATTGTGTTTTATGGATTTTTCTTGAGGCTCAGTTTTCATTCTTCTCATCTCACAAGAAAAACGCCACCGTTTCCATTGTTTCTCTCTCGTCTGTATTTTCCTTTTTCAAAATGTCAAATTATATTTGTTTCTTTCTCATTCACTTGCTTCCAGTTCTCCACATACAAAAAGACAAATCAATCTCTCAAGAGTGAACAAAAACAAAATTCATTAGGAACTTAAGCATTTGAATTCTAAGGTACAACAGGAGAGTAGCCAAATTCACAAGCAACTCCTCAATGGTACTAAATCTGTCATTTCATGGAGTAAAACAATTTATCTGCAAAAAAAAAAAATCAAGTGTTTGCTGACAAAAGTCAGATTTTCAGTCAAAATTAACATATTAATTTGTCTACTCTAAGAGGTTATTTGCAAAGAAATGGGTATCGACCAGCTCCTGACTAGAGCCCAAACCATTTTGAAGGAGTCAGAGCATGCCGCAGCAGCTGCATGGACAGAGGAGGCCATGTATAAATCTGAGGAGAATGCTGCCAGTGACTGTCGTGTCCCCATGACTCAGAAGGGCCCCAAATGCTACAAGTGTGGTGGTCCTAACCACTTCTCCTGAGAGTGCAGGAGTCGAAGTAATACGGGGTGCGGGAATTGTGGCAAAACACGTTGCTATTGCTGCAACAATCTGGGCCATCTAGCACGGAACTGTTTGGGAAAACGAGCTCAGGGGCAAGGAACTGTCGCCACCCTTGCCCCCTGTCAATCAGTAAGTACAGATTTGCCCATAATTACAGTACATGTGAATGGTGTGCAATGTTTGACTTTCATTGACACGGGATGTTCCCATTCAATAATCAGTGCAAACTGCTGTCGGATCTGGAAGGAGCAACATATGACAATTAGGACTATTGACAGGACGTCCCATGAGTTGGAGTGATTTCAATCCTAACAGATGGAGGTGATTGTGCCAAGGTGAACGAACCGGTGGTTTGTGACAAGCCTCTGGGGTACGATTTGCTTATCGAAATCGATGCCATACATAAACCAGGTGGTGTTATGGTTATGCGTACCGGGGATGTGCAGCTCAGGAGAAACTGTGACTCATGTGCCGCCACTACAATTGAGGAACGGGATCTCTGTATCGCGTATGACCAAGGAACAAAGACTTGGACAGCAGATGACACTGAAAACGCCAAGGACCCGCAGAACATAGATATGGCAGTACTGTCACCAGAAACATCCCCTCCACCTCTACGAAGGAGTGTTCATCGAAGGTGTTCTCCCCCACCCTGTCATCTATGTGATCATGAGATCAAGGGGGAGTGTGAGGAACAAGAAGACTTACCTCCTGCAAAGCGAATTTGCATGGTGTGTCAGGTCTAGTTGAAAGATCGCGACCGGTGTTAAAAACAGAAAATAAAAATAAAAAAGACTAAAAATTCAAGCCAGCGTAAATTTATAAGATCAGAAGTCTTGAGCGAATGAGAAGTAAGTCTTGTATACAAAGCTAATATATATTATCACAGAATTTAAAATTTTGAATTGAGATTTTTACTGAAGAACAATACCCCTCTAACTGAAAATGCTGGATCCGTCCCTGAAAAGCATATGTAAAAATGAAAGAACCTGTTTGCTTGCTTGGGGAGATATTTGTACATTGACACCAGTTCAAACTGAAGTAAAAGGTAGAATTTCAAATGATTATTTGCTGCCAATGCTAGCAAATGGATTCTTTTCACTTGACAAGCGTTAGAGTTAAAAAGGACTGTATTGAGCTATTTCCTTCCCTCTGCCGTACAAAATAAAGTTTACTAAAGGTTTATATTCATTTCTTTTTAAACATTTATTTGACTACCTTTAATATCTGCCTATATCTCTGATATGAAGTATTATCATTCTTTACATTATTCGGACTGTTATCTCCATCTTCATTATGAAACATCATAATGTTTCGGCTGTTGTATGTTCCGACTTTCTTCAGATGATTGGAATTTTGAACAGCAGTGTTGAACCAAAAAACTTGGAGAGTTGAGTTAAAGGGAAATAACTGAGACATTCAGAAGAGGCATGATGTGTGGAACTAGAACACTCTACCCCAGTGGATGAAATAAGGGGTTCAGTTTGAAATTCCAATCACCTGAAAAAGGCTGGAATGTACAATGGCCAAAACATTGTGAATATGGCGATGAGGATAACAGTTCGAATAATGTAAATATTGACTACTTTTGTCTTGTCTGGCCAACTTGCATTTTAAATTTAGTTAAATGTAAGTAAAATTTAATTGAGAGAGCCTTATGGCTGGGATAGTTGCATATTTCTCATGAGAGAAAAGCCAGGATTTAAAGACAAGTAGACACACCTTTACCATTTGGAAGATTGGTACAAAACGTTTTTCCAGCTCCTCTTTTCTCCTTAAATATAGATGAAGCTAGATTTGAAGACACTGATTGGTAACATGGAATTCGTGAGCTGAGTTCAAATTGTGTTCACGCTAAGTCCCTTGGGAAAATCATGACCACCTTTCCTCCTCCTCCTGCTGGACTTTCTTGCCTTGGTTGGCAAATAGTCTAGGAAAAGGGTAATTCTGAATTCAAAACCATGGAAAAGCTAATAGAAAATCACCCAGTCTTTGCCAAGAAAGGAATTTGTGGAGAGCCATGATTGCATACATCATGAAGAAAAGTAGAACTTCAAGAGGAAATGAAGCTAGGCTTAGTAAATATCAACACCAAATAAAGAAAAACTGATAAGTTTTGGTTTAAGATAAATTCTATTCCTCAACAAACATAATGGATTGGTTGCAATTTTTCATTTAACACATCTTGACGTATATATGGCTAATTTAGTCAAGTTGTGTTGGAGAAAACATTAATTTTTAACAGAACTAAAACAGTAATTAATAAAATACTATATTCATGACATGGTATTTTCCCTGGATTGATGGAACCTCTTCATTTGATGCCAATGATAGAAAAATGCAGAAATACAAGTTAAGTGTTTTTCTCACCATCAATTTTCACTGGACTTAATCTGTTGTATTTCTGACTTCATTTTATATTTGCATTTATCAAATTGTGTTCTTTATAACTTGAGGAATTCATAAGTTTTTACATTCATAGTTGCTTCTTTTGCATTAATTCACTGATTATGAAGTGGAAAATGAAATTTTTTTTTTTTTTTTGTTGTTTAATCCAAAAAATTTTTTGATAAAAGCTCTTTGATATTTTTTTTTATTTTTTTTTTAATCTGGTGAAATTACAATATTTTTTTTCCTTTTTCATTAAAACAACTGAAATAAAAATAAACACCTACAGAATTGAAGATACTATAAATGTTCTTAAAAAAATAAAATTATTATCCTAAATTGTATCTCAGCCTTGTGACATTCACTCATAAAATCTGAGTCCAAAATAAGAGCTAGTTCTATTGGATGATAATTTAGTTGAATTTTCAGTGAAGAAAAGCATGTTTAATACTTTACAGCTAAGAAGAGAAACTTTGACACTCTACTTCAAGTACTGAATGATCTGCTAGACAAAAGTTTAATAGTTTTAATTTAAAGCTGAACATTTTAAATTTGAACAATTGAACACTATGTACACATGCTGGTAAGGTCAGTAAAATTTCTGTTTCTGCATGAGTTTTTTTTTAAAGTGTTGGCCTAAATAATTGGCCTATTTACCTGTTGTTATTTAACTACATTTGTACTGTTCTTGTCTGACCTGTCCTAACCAATAACACAGATTTATAGTCACCACTTTGTATTTTTTATATATATATATATATATATATATATATATTCAAGAATTACTACCATTCATCATACAAGTTTTAACTGGAGTTATGCTGCATACTAAATACTTGAAAATACAGGTTGGCCATATAGCCTTTGTTCTCAGTATGACTGGAATTTCCAACATACAAAACTATATATGATGAATTTGATCTATTTTTGATGGTTATATAATTTTGTTTCTATAGTCGCAAACAATTGTTGCCGGAACATGGAACAGCACATTTGTAACATGTTTAGGCTTAAAGGTAATGGTATAAAAATGTTTTTAAAACTAGTAACATGTTTCTTTTAAGAAAAATTATTTAAAATCCAGAAGCATTCAGAATTAGCAAACTCTGAAGAGAAACAGGATATAAACTGACCCATGAAATGATCTCTAAAAATCTGGTGTCTGGTGGTGGGATTCTTTGTGACTCCCATTCCTGGTGATCTACGTTCAGGTATTTGTAAAAAGTAAAAAAAATTTTTAGTTTTATGATTTAAAAACTTATGTAAATTCAATTTTTTTGGCAATTGTTTTGGAATCATTTGATTAGGTCCAACATTGTCTGTTCTTGCTTTGATCACAATATTTCAACCAATCAACTTTCTAAACTTCCTTACCTCATCTTCAAGAAGTTTTCAACCTAATCCTTTTTTGCAGGCATCATATTCCTGAAGAATTCCAGAATGAAATGAAACAATGAGTTTATCAGTTTGAATAATCTATGAAATAAATTTCAGATGATACAGTCTTGAAATGTTCTTGAACCAATCCACCTCCAAAATCTTACCAAATAAACCAACATCATTATTTTATTTTTTTTTGTTTTTCAGCACCCCCATCATATTAATCTCTTCCTGATGCTCTGGTTATTTTGTTGGAAGTATAAAAACTGACAATATTGTTTGTAAAAATCTCAGAATTGTTAAATTTGTCTCTAGATTCCTGACTAGTTTTAGGATTAATGGGAGTGATCCTGGGGAGGGGAGTTCCGGTTCCATTACCCCCATGTCTAAACTCACCCTAAAAAATTAAAATAGTAGTTAGTAAACTATTACTACTAGAGTTCTGTTTTCACTTGGTGCCGCCCACTTTTGACCCTGTGCCAGACTAAGCTAAAATATAGTAAATAACAAAGCAGTCAGGATATATAAATATTTTGCTTTGCATTAACCTTGGCCATCTCTGATGATTTGTACTTGACATATAAAATAATTTTAGTATTTTTCTTTTTTTTCTAGCATAGTATCTGTTAAAAATGACAGGATTGGTTATGCATCAACATCCCCTCTCCCTTTCACACACACACACACACCTCATTCTCTTTCACTTCCAGTAACCCCTTATGTCTTAGTGGCATTATTACCTTCCTTGGGGTGAATTGATTAATATATATATATATATAAAGTGGGTGTTGACTTCAGTGTCCATTTGTATATTTACATATACTCTATCCTTATATTGAGCACTGTAACCCATTAATATAGCATACCTTACAATATATTTTATCATATATAACTGACAGGCATCAACACTACATGGTAACTATGTCCACACTGTCTAATATCTACCAATGCTCTTTTATTTCTGATATTGAGCCCTCTTCCCCTTTAAAAATAGCAAATTTTAAACACATATAAAGGAGGTACTAACAAAGAAGGGATTAAAAAAAAATAATGTATTGTTCTGATTTTAGAATGTAGGTCAGGCCCATATGTGTTATAGGTACCTCTTTATATGTGAGTGAGATATATATATATTCCCCTTAAAGCTAAAGCTCCAGGTTTGGTTTTACAGTCCATGTAATGTATAAAGGTATCATTGCTATGTCTAAAGAATGGCAAATAAATTGCTGCAAATTGCTTTGTGCTTTTTATAATTTAATCATTAGATATTAAATTAACTGATTTCTATAGTTTTGTGTATGTTTTCGAAGGCTTTTTCTTTCTGCATAATTTTGATCTGCCAAAAACAAAGCAAATAATGTTAAACAAAATTATTAGCTACCAAATTACACATTAATCTTTCCAATTGTTTGAGTTAATGTGTAATAAATTTAAGTAAATTGAATTATGAGACCAAAATATAGAATATGAAAAAATAGTCGCAAGCTATATTAATCTTTTTTAGATTATAATTGGTTCTTAACTGTTGATTTCAAAGAGAATATATTACATGAAAGATTTTGTGTATTTTTATGAATTAGAAACTAATAGAGAGATGTCGGTTTTTGAATTGAGCAATGATTTCTTTGAAATATCTTGCCAGCATTGTGAGGTTTTTCATTCATAAAAAGATGAGTCACATCTACTGAAATGAATGGGGAAAATATTTAAATATAATGCTGCATCTTGTATTTTACAGTAAAGTTTTGACAACATATAACCAACTTAAGCTTTTAAAATGTTGAATATATGCAAAACAAACAATTCTTAATTTAAATTCTTGAATTTGCTTTTTGATTAAAATGTTCTATATTTATTGAGGAAGAGTGCTCAAAATCAGTGATAGTGTTGGTAGACATAAACAGGGTGGACATAGAAATAAAAAAAAAATCAATGCATAGTGATTGTCATTTTCATGCCTAAATCAATCCTCAGACATTGATGGAGGCTTATGGGAAAGCAAGTTATCAATATGTTATAAAAACATTACAAAAGCCCTTTAGCTATAGCAGAAACATTACTGTATATAAAAAGCAAGCTATCAATACAGTTAAACATAAAGAAAGAAATCATAATAATAATAAAATATTGTAGTTGTATATAAACCAAAACAATAAGAGAATAAAGAGGAAAAAACATTGTGTTCTGTAACAAAAACTTTAATCATCTTCAAGCCAGAAACAGCAAAGCCTAAAAACTCATCACTACTGCAGGTACCCTCGTCTTCAAATAAGGCATCACTTTCTGTTCTATCAAAGGCATTGCTAATGCCATAAGAATTCACAATAACTTCACTTATGTTTTCCAAAAATTTCTTTATCCATTTGCACATTAGTGCAATTGTGGACAGTTTCATTATTCTTGTGGATGTGAGGTTAGGATCTGGATTTCTTATCCACTTATTTTAATGTCCCATACATTTGCCTTGAATGACTTCTTCACAGACACATCTAAAAGCTCCAATTGTCTCGGCAGTCCACCCTGAAATAAGTTAACTGGGTCTTCAATTCTCCCACCTTCCTTTTCATATGATCTAAACTGAGAAGAGGTTTTCTGACCTGGACATTTTTCTCATTTATTTTGTATTCAAAATTTTATTCTAACTTTGTCCATTCAGCATTTTGAATAAACATGAACAAATACTCCTTTTTGGAGATTTTTTTTTTTAAATAAAAAAAATGGTAGCAGGTTTGTGCCATCAGCGCAGCAGGTTAGAACTACTATATTGTGGGTCTTTTTATGGCCATTCATTTTTTTTACTGAAATTACTTTAAACCCTTTGTTACATTCAGTCTTGTTGAATGTTGCATCAAATATTAGAATTTTGTTAATTTCAAAACAGGTTTCCTTTCATGCATTTATATTAACAAATTTATTAAATCAAAATGTTTTGATAATAAACTGATATTTTCTATGAAATGGCTGCTTCTGTATGCATTGATAAAACATTCCATTTCCTAAGCCAATAGTACTAACCTTCTGCAAAGCTCTAAGCCTGAACATTTCATTCTTTTACCAATTATCATTTTGATAGAAACACTCTTCACTGAATTCCTTTGATCTACCACAAACTTCTATGTTCTCCTTTTTATGTCATCCGCAAGTTCAGGCCATAATAGGGTCAGACAATGAAGATACACATTTTTTTTTTTTCTTACTAGGTGGTAGGCCAAAATTCCTTACTGTTACTCTGTCCTTAGCAAAGTCTATCAATTGTGGTTTGCATTGAATAATGTAGCTTCATCTCTTACTACTTTCAGCCATATAAGAATAAAAGAGTAAAATTCTGTAAACTCAATCACCATTGTTAGTGTTATATCTGCAACCATACTGAATGCACTCATATGTAAACATACCCACTCTTAACCAGTCATTTTTCTGTGGCCTTTATGTTATGCTTCCCAGCTTAGTGTTTTACCATTACTTTCAATTACATCTCTTTTTTTCTCTAGTTTCCAGCTTGTTAATTATATGCATGTCTTGAAATTATGTTATATAAATCAGCTGTTACAATAAATCCTTTTACAGTACCTGTGATGGTGGCAATAATAATAATTTGAATAAATATTATGGATTTGGTCAATGTAGAAGTAACCAATTCAGGTAAAAAAATAGCCTGCAGTAGTGAGTGTTAGGGATAAAATTAGCCTATGCATGGCTTCAACTTTGCATATAAAATACTGGGTGATTATCTTATGGTAGTTTTTCTTTCATTAATTTTTGTTGTTTTGTTTTTTTCAATTCTTTAGCCATTTAACTATAGAAAATCAAAATAAAGATTCAGATAAGATTTGAACCTTCATTCTATTCATTTGCTTCTTTTTTTTTTCTGGTATGTTCTCTTCAAATGGGTCATTGGCACTGTCCTATTTTTTCCCTACTGTATTAGTATCTAATAGTAGTACCCTTGACATATTTTTACTAAGTTTAATGGGATACTCAGTGAGGGTTACTCTCACTTTACTAGCCAGTTAACCTACAAGACAGTCTGGCTAAACATTGCACTACAGTTGGCACTTCTTTTCTTTTTTTTTTTTTTTTTTTTTTTTTACTAAATTTAGTTTAGTACAATGCATAGCTAAATAGAGTTAAGATCATGTAATAATTTTTAAGTGTAAAAAGCCTTTAAACTTTGAAAATTAGCATTCAAAGTTTTGCATGCAGCCCCATTGGAAAATGAATATGCAAAAGAATATATAACATTTTCTTACACTATTTACATTGTTTGGGTTGTTGTCCTCATCACATTTCCTTGGGGACACATGGCCCAGTGGATAAAAGTGTTGGTTGAAGTAATCCAGAGATTTGACCCAAAGAGTTGTGAGTTCAATACCTGGCCATTTGCAGAGTTGAGTTACTAAAGAGAAATAACTGAAAATGAGATATCCAGAAAAGGCACGGCATGTGGAACTAGAACAATCCCACTCCAGTGGATGAAATAAAAGGTTCGGTTCGAAATTCCAACATATGTCACCTGAAAAAGGCCAGGACATACAACGACCAAAATGTTGTGAATATGACAACAAAGATGAGAACAACAGTCTGAACAATGTAAATAGTATAAATAGTTACAATATCTCATATCAGAAATATAGACAGAATCCTTTTCTTATTTCTATTATAAAGAGATTCAAATAGATTTCTTTCGTATAGTTTTCTGATCTGTGAAGGAAGCAAGTCTACTTCATATTTCTGATAGCAGATTACAACTTGATCTTCTATACGACAGATCCTCTTCAGAAGAAAAGCAATGAAATACAAATGTTTATTGTTTTGGGTTTTTTTTTTTTTTGTTCTATTCTTTCTTTCCACAAGTAATGGTCTCTATGGAGATCTTGTTCTGTGTTCTGGTAGCAACAATCAACTTGGCTTGTTGATGATTCCCCCCCCCTCTCCCTGCCTTGCTTTCATTTTACCATCTTTCTTCAGAACCAAATAGTATTTTTCTTTGCTATGTGACATGATTCGTCTGTTGCTAATGAATGGATGAGAAATTACAATCAGATCAGAAGCCATTAGCTTTTCATACCTGCAAAAAAAAAAAAAATCAATATTCTCTTGAAAATTTCTAAGTCTTCAACAGCCCATTTCAAAAGCATTGTTGATATATTGAAACTCTGACAATGTTGCTATTCCCCTGTAGAATAATAAGAATATATCCCTTTGAAGTATTCTTACACATTCTGCCTGCCCAAATCAAGTTTTGCAATGGTTACCTTCCTACTTTTTGGCAATTCTAACAGCTACATTCATTTTCTGATACATTTCCCAATACTGGAAAAAATTAAAATTGACTTTCTGTGTGTATGTGTGCGTGAGTGTGCAAAGGTAATGTATATATGCGCTTTATAATGTCAAATTTTATTACAGAAATCAATGGTTTCACAATAATATTGGTATTAACCAACCAATGTTGATAACATTTTAAGGATATATGATGCATTCAGCGGAGGAGGGGGTGTACTCAAGATTTGATAATTTTGCAGCAATACACGCTTAAAGGTTTTAGGCAGTTTTGAACAACATTTCTTTTCATGGTTAGCCGTAAGGAATTGTAAATGTAGGACTACCTTATACTTAAGTAAAATAATAACAATAGTAATATTTATTAAGAATTTATTATAGGAAATATCAAGTTTTACAGAAAAATTGTTGACAATTATGTATTTAGTTACACAACAAATAAATAAAAATAAGAGAAACTTTGATGCTATATTTGATTTGTTGTTTGGAATTTCTAATTTTCTCCTTTTTTATTGGCTGCATTTTAGAATACTTTGGCTGAAATGCTAAGTTTCCTAAGTTGAACAAACTGCAGCTATTTCGTTTATGCTTTGTTACCTCAATTTTCCATTATTGTTTTTAGATCACTTTCTTCCAGTTTTGATGAGCAATATTCTGTATTTAGAATGATCTTATTCCATTTCAAAAATAAAGCCTGTAAAAAGGAATATTTTAAATTGATATATGACCAAAAATGAAATGCTTTTGACAAAAAACTGTAAGAGTTCTTGGATTGCAAAGGAAATATTTGTCACAGATTACTTCCACAATGCAGAGAACAAATCACTGTAAATATAGACTTGAATGTCAGGGGCAGAAAGAAATGCCGAAATCTTGATTTGCATGTACTAGGTTACAAATCACAATGCATGTAATCAGTCAGAAAAATAACTCGCTCACCGACGAATATGGTAGCCAAAATACACAAATTTTCTCTTTCTCCTTGATTCGAGAACACCAACTCTTTATTGGCCGAGCATTTTTTCTATTTATTGACAACTGGGAGAGGATGCCCAATATTAGCAGAGATCAAAATACTTTTATTGCGACTCCTGCAACTGACTTGTTTCTAATTTGAATATTCCGTCTTCAGCATATCATGCAGAATACGTCCCCTTTTTTTCCGCAAGTAACTTTCTTTTTCACCATGTTTCTGTCATAGGATACACGCACGACACGCTGTCACTTGGCTTGATGAGGTAATTCACTGTTTTCTTCACTATACTAGTACGCTGGCCATGTGGAGTTTTCACCCTCACTCTGTTCCCAACTTTATATATACCGTGATTCTTACAATGATCAGGTAGTAACATTGTAGTAATTCCCTTCATTTTCAGTTGGTAATGGTGAATCATATTGGCATGCACATTAGTGGATGAGATGTCATTCTTTGACATGATATTATGCCAGTATACTGCCTCCATTATTGAACACTGCTTTCTTGCTGCAATTCTCTTTATGCTCCGATGAGATCTTTCCACTCTACCATTTCCTGCAGGAACATATATGCAACAAAAACGAAGTTGGACTCCCCATTCATCCAAGAAATCTTTAAAGGACTTATTGCGAAATTTCTGATGGTGGGCCTCATTCAAAAAATGCTTTCCAACTGTCAGATGACACTTCTTGAGTCTTGTTGAAGCAGGCATCAATCACCATATCACAAATCAACTTGGGGGGGGCCACAATCAGTCAACATAAGGTAGTTTTGCCCACTGTAATGCATAATATCCATTCCCAAGCAGGTCCAGAATCCAGTCACACTTAGGTTGCCACGTGGCCAACAACTTGAGGCTGGGTCAATTGACTGGCATTCTTTACATTTTCTGACCACTGCCTTGACGGCCGCCTTGGATGTCGTAGGGTAAACTTGTCTCACAAAATGCAGCTGACACTAGGATGTCCACTCTGGCAATGTATGGCACTTATCTGATCCAGACAGGTTTCATTCGCCATGGAAGCGCATATAGGGCATACTGGTTCGACCTCCTTGATCACATCATACCATCGTTGTGGTACTTTTCTGAGCTTATCAGCTTGATTCTCAATCGACATTAATGCGACTTATTGCGATCAATAAGTTATACTCTTGGATCAGCTTTGCAAGAGTACTCAAACACCTCTGGATCAGAATTTCACTTGCCGCCTTAGTTCGTATTCTGGCTTTCCCAGTGAGCATGTTTGATACCCAGCAGTGCACACATGTAGTGTCTGAAGGGGTGTAGCTCCGTTACATCCATGATGCAACCCATCTCTTCTTGCATGTGTTGAATTCAGCACAGAAATCGGGTTCTTCTGTTTTAATGGTGGCGCAATAAATCATCCCATGCTTGGGAAACCATACACCATCACACTCCGTTATTTGGAGTCTGCCCAGCTTTTTAATAGCATCAAATCCAAGCAATAGGTCAAAGTCTAGTAGCTCCTCATCCATTACCAAGACTATGATGTCGAGGAGGTTTGCATTGTCCACATCAAACTTAATACTTCCAACTTGAAATTTGAGGTTATTTCTGTTTAAGGTGAGTACATCCATCTTTGTCTCCCACCAGGATTAACAAGCTGACTTACTCATGAGTGTCTGTGAGCAGCCCATATCTACCAGTGCCACTCTCTTAACTCCATTCACGTGAACATTTAAGACAGGTAACGCCTCATTCATAACTCGCTTGTGAAAGAGACCTGTGCAAACATTTTGTTTCCTTCCTATTTTCCTCAGTTACAATGAAGCAATGTGGCCTAATCCTTGACACTGGAAGTAACGCATTGTTGTGCATGACCTGCATAGCTGACTGGCTTCTTCTTGTCGAACAAGACAGTCCCTAGAAATGTGATTCCACCCAGAGCATCAATAGCATTGCATACCCTCTCAAAATTTAATATTTGGAAGCTTATCACTTCCACCTGGTGAAATGCTAGCCGCAACTATTTCCCTAGTTACAGTTGGATCTTTCATTATAACCCAAACTACGTCCAACAGTTAGTTTGTATTCATGTCTTCCATTTTGGATGATGTGCGTAGTAGTTGCTTGACGTGTGATGGTAAACCTGCTAATCCTTGCTCGGATATCCCGCTGAATAGATCTGCTAGCTTCTTCAAATTGGATAGAAACCCGTTGACAGACTCGTCCAGGTGCAGTCAGCATTCCATGAACTGCTCGTAAGCTAAGAAATGATTCGGCGCAAAAGTAATTAGCAGGGCTCGTTTTATCTGTTTGACATCTGTTTTTTGCGCTGAACTTAACTGCTGGTGAAAAAGCAAATGCTCTGCCCATCAACCGCAAGGGAAGAACACGTTCAACCTTGTTAATTTCACACAGGTTACAAACAAGTTCTGCAGTCTCAATCCATTCAGTAACTGCTTGTCTGGTCACTGAACCACCAAATTGGGTATCAACTTGATGCCAAATGTCCTATCTGTCAGTGCCAAAATAGCTTTAAGTGTTTTTGGATTGCAAAGCAAATATTTGTTGCAGATAACTTCCACTTCTACAACGAAGAGAACAAATCACAAGTTCAAACTTGAATATCAAGGGCAGAAAGAAATGTTGAAATCTCAATTCACAGGTACTATGTCACAAATCACAATACATGTAACCTGTTAGAAAAATGACTCCTTCACTGACAAATGCAGTAGCCAAATACACAAATTTTGTCTTTTCCTCAACAACTGGGAGGGGACACACAATGTTAGCAGAGATCAAAATACTTTTATGGTGACTCCTGCAACTGATTTGTTTCTAATGTGAACATTCCATCTTCAGCATATCATGCAGCATACATGTCCTTTTACTTGGCAAGTAACTTTCTTTTTTGCCATGTTTTCCATTGTAGGACACACGTGACACACTGTCACTTGGTTTGACGAGGTAATTCACCGTTTTCTTCGCTATAAAAAACCTTAATGATTTCACTATAATTATGTAATAATAATGTAGTGATATTCTGCAGACAAATCTATGGTTTATGTTATTTCTTCTCATTGCATGGTTACAAAATACGAACATAAATGAAGCTTGAAATATTGGGTAATCAGCTCTGATTTTTGTAAAATACTTGGATATGATAGAATGAATAATCTGCTGTGAAAAAATTAAATGTTGACAACCTGGACATGATATACGTCACAATTATTGGAGCCTATAAACTATTTCTTTTACAGTTTAGAATGGGCGGCAGGAGATAATTGGTTTGTTTGCAAAAAAAAAAAAAAGTAAATGGTTTCTCCGCCTGTGCAGGAATGTACAACTCATTCAACTGAAGAATTTCAATCACCGTGCGTTTTCATGAGCTATTGCATCCCTACAAGAGTCCCAGACTGCTGGAGACTTGGGTGATTTTTATCAAGCCACCATCTCTAAAATTGTTGCCAACCAAGGCCAGTCTATCTTGTTATTTAAGCCATTGCTGGAGGGAAAAGAAATGGATTCATACCCCTTTTTCCCAAGGGTATTTACACATAAGTGAATGTAATGAACTTTACTGAAATTTGAGCTCATTTCTGATCTGCAATCCATTACATCACACACACACACACACACACACAGAAAGCAGAATGCCTTAAATCTCTAATTGTGATGGCTTACTTAATGCTTTCTCTGGAAATTGTTTAAAATCTGTGGCTACTACCCTTGTATTAATTTTGATTATACTGAGGTTGATGTCAAGATAAGAATAGTTAAAGTATACACAGAGAAATTAAACATAATCTGGAAATCAAATCTGTCTGGCAGTATCAAAAAAAAATATTTCTTCTGTGCTGTTGTTGAGTCATTAATGTTCTGTGGTTTTATCTATCTGGACTCTCCTCAAAAGGCTTGGAAATATATCTGATGGTAACTATAAACATATCCTGTAAGCTGTTCTCAACATATGGAATATGGAAGAACTATCTGACAAAAGCAAAACTTAATAATAGACTGGCTCTCATATTAAGAGAAAGGAAACTGCTGGAGAAACAAAAGGGGACTTATTAACAATGCACTTCTCTCTATAAACCATCTCATGGTCATTGATAAACATTGAATGCATTTCAAAATATACAGATATGACTGGATACAATATGGAGGAATAACCAACTACCATAGATGTCAGGGAAATATGGTGTCCTGAAGTTAAACAAATTCAATTGAGCTCAACACTATGAAAACAATGATGATGATTGCCCCCACCACTTCTCCTTCTGGCATACTTCTGTCATGTAATGACATTGTTGAAAATTAGTGCTCTAACTAAATAGCAAATATATACTGAGCCAAAAAGCATAGTAAAATAATTCATTTTAAAATTAATTACATTAAGTAATAATTTTTTTTATCTTTAATTATTTATATTCCTTGATAATTGTATCATTTTTCTTTTGTTTTTTAAATGCAAATAATAATAATAATAAATTGGTACAATCACCACCCAGACCCAGTTACAGACATTAGGACCTGCAACAATTTTATGGGACTTTACAATACACAGAACAGTCAAAGCTAATTACCTAGACATTGTGATCAA
Organism: Acanthosepion pharaonis; assembly: GCA_903632075.3. Classification (NCBI taxonomy): domain Eukaryota; kingdom Metazoa; phylum Mollusca; class Cephalopoda; order Sepiida; family Sepiidae; genus Acanthosepion; species Acanthosepion pharaonis. The sequence continues at coordinate 905,983 of CAHIKZ030000275.1, forward strand.
AGACCACAAAAACAGAATATGCTTTCTTATTGACAATGGCAGTTTCTACAGACTGTGATATTTCTTTGAAGATTTAAAAAAAAAAAAAAAACTATCAAAATACAAAAATGCTGAAGTGGAAATCTCAAAATACGCTCATATAGCTGACAGTTTACAAGAAACTTGAGTTGTTTTGTCAAGTCCAGATCACACTTGCTTGTTTATTCATCACCTTTTGAGGTCCTGTTCAGAATGATGGACTGTACAAGTGGACCTCCTCAACTCCCTACCACAACCAAGTGGCTTTACTTGATATACCTCTTATGATTTCTCTCACTGTACTTCAAAATATCACCAACTTCAAGTTAACAATTGTAAATTTTATCTACACAATTCTAATCTGTTAAGCACTTTTTTCTTGATATATGTAGATTTTTCTTTATAGTGAGTCTGAAAAAGAGCTCTTTGCTCTAATTTAAAACTATTTTTTTAGTTGATAATGAAGCTCCCTAAGTTGGCAGGTCCATTTTAATTAAAAGTGGTTTTATCATTTGACTATTAACACTGAATTCTAATTCTTAACTAATTGCAAGTGTAAATTTCTTTTCTTCAAGCATAACATCTCAGAAAATGGATAGAAAATTTCTGATCTCTCAGTGGGCTTCCATTTTCAGCTCTGCCACTAAAACTGAACCTGTTATTACTTGGAGGTTTTTATGCTATATAAAATGACACATATAATGTCACATTTTTATGCTGTGCCAAATGTCACATGTGTCTTAACATAAATGTATGGATTTGTGAAATTATTTTTTTAGAAGTGGTAAATAAGTAAAATCTTGTTTCCCATTCAAAGAATAATTCTATATTGGCATATAATGGTGAGATTTCAATTTTCTTATCCTTACCCAGTGACATTACCAATACTCCCTTTATCCATTCTGTCCTTTTTAGTCATTTTCTGCATATTCCTGATGGTAAAGGCCAAAATTTGTTTAAACAGAACTTTATAATTCTTAACCTATAATTTATATTAGCTAGTTTCAGTACTCAACATATTTTGTACATTTAAAAAAAAAATCAATATAAAAGGTATTGTCAGTGATCATGAATTCAAACAAGTGTGTGTGTGTGTGTATATATATATATATATATATATCAATTCTTTTTATTGTTATTATGCATTTTATTTACATGACCAAAAACATTACTTTATATACTCTTCATAGGTATTTACTAAACTGAACTTGTAACTAATCAGAAGGGACCTTAATGCACATGCATGAATAGACACTCTCGGGGGATTACACAGCAGTGAGATGCCATTGAGCAAGTTTGTATACAATGTGACCATCATATTTACAAGTGACCAAGTGCGGGATTTTCTTAGCAAAACATCACTTCAGCGTACAACCCATACAAGCTCTGGTTTTCTACAAAGCTAAAATTAATGTTGGGATGTCATGGATGAGATTTAGGTGAAAGCAACAAGGCAGATGATGAAAAGAGGACTTTGGAATAAATGTGAAATCTTAAAGTGCTATTACCCTAGGTAGGCTACTTTTTAACTGATTCATTCCAAGACAGACATATTTAAAATTGTGGCTTTGAACTTTTTTGCATTTTCTCTTCCATCCCTCATTCATATTTTTAATTGTCATCTTTTTTTTTCTCCTTTTGACTTAAGGATTTGGAACTTATTGAAGACAATTGGCAAGCTGAAGTTAAGGAATTGTTGCAGACCATTGAACATTTGCAGCATGAAAACAAACAGCACCGGCAAATGCAAGAGACAATGGAGGAGCATAAGAAGGCTGCAGTGGCTGAGGCTCTAGCTGCTTCGAAAAGTAAGTAATCAAAGAAATATTTTTTCTTCTATAGCTCAATAGTACCTTAATAAAGAGAAGATATTTGTTGAATAAACGTTGGCAATCTGACTCTAGATGAACTTAAATGCTGTCTGGCCTAACCCCACCCCCTTAACTGCTAAACTTTTTTATATACTTTGATAAATGGCATTTTTTGTTTAAGACGTTTAATTGAAATATTTTACTAAGGAAAGATGAGAAACCATTAACAGACTTCCTTTTTCTTCTGTTACATTCATGGTTGTGCCACTGAATCCTTGTATGTAAATCTTTAATTGACACTGAATAATCATAGCGTTCAGGGGAAAAAAAACTGTTCATATTCATTTAAATAACACTTCATTTTAAGCAACAAAAAAAAGTTTTATTAAGATGCTAAACTCTATTTTTGTTTTATTTTGTCAAAAACTGTTACACAATTAAATAATCTATTAAGAAACCTATTCTAATACTTATTGTTTATTAGCATGTTACTCATAAAAAATGATTTGATTATTTCCATATGTAATTGTGCCTAGAATCAGAGTATCATTGAAATCTATTTAAGATTAAAGTGTTGCTCTCCAGCACTTCTGAATAGGATCTGGGTAAAGTATTTTATATATATATATATATATATATATATATATATATATATTTGGGCAGCAAAGTTTCTTTTAAACATCTTTCATTAAACATGCCAGACAAGGAAAGTTTAATTAATTTTTTTTAGTCTTTCCAGCAATTACACAATGTGACTTGTGAACTTGTCACTGAAAATTAGTTTTTATACACTAATGACATTCTTTTAAAAGGTCATCTTTTAATTATTGAAATTGTAAGTGTACAAATAGCAAATTACGAGTTAGTATTATTTTTCATTTGATATTTTAAGAGAATTAAAAAATAAAATTGAGAAAAGTTGGTTTAAGATGGTGTAAGCTTTGCAGTTCATGGAAGAAGCTGTCAGGAACAATTTTCTTGGTTTCTTTAGCTAGACAAGTATTATAAGAACAAATTCTTTGAATCAATAAACTTTAAATCAATATATAATAGAGAAAATGCCCATCAAGATTAAACTTTGAATCATCATCATCATCATCACCCCCCCCCATGATCTGGTGTGGTTGTAAGGAGTAAGCCCCCCCCACACACACACACACACTGCACAGCTGAGCACTTGACTAGTTCTCTTCACATGTCTGCTGAAAGCTGGAGCTATTCATGCATATGTCTCCAGCAAGTAGATCTGACGGAACCCATCCCTCTCCAGGTCAGATCATAGCTGATAGCTTCCAACCTGAAGGCTTGCCTTGGTTACTGATGCGTAGCTGTTGGTTCCACCAGGGGAACACTTTGCCATTGACCTCAATCTAAGAAACCCTCTGCCCAGTGATGCCATGTAAATAATACAGCATATTTAAGATGAATATTGGGAATTTAACATTAAACTTTATTCTTATCAAAATTCATGTTTGTATTTGCAGTTAATAAATATTCTTATTGGAATATAGGATATTTTTAATATGAAAAATATTAATAAATTGTTTTTAGTAATTCAACTTTTAAAACAAAATGGATCCATATAGTAAAAAATGTTTTTGAATAACAAACTTTTATCTATTTGATTTTTTTAAAGAAATAATTGTACTTAACTTTTTCTTTTCCCTCTAATATATATATATATATATATATATATATATATATATAGAGAGAGAGAGAGAGAGAGGTTGGGAAAATGTTTACTTTCAGATGTCAACTTCGTTTAAATTGAATATAAAAACTGAAATCATTGTTAAAATTTGATTAACAGTAAAGATTATTATTCTGCTCACATAAAAAAAAAAATGATAATCACATTTTATTTGTAATGAAGGCATTTCCTAAAAGAAATATTTTCAAATATATAGGCAAGAATTCCTTCACGTATCTTGCAGATTTGTAAGAAGCAATAAAAGATGATAGGAAATAGAATTAGCTTGAATTCTTCATTGTTCTGTAGAAATGAGAAAATGGATTCTTCCCTAATAAAAAAAAATGGTTCACTAACTTAGAATATATAAAATCGAATGATAAACATGAACTTGATATATATTTAATTATATGAAAATATTGAATATCCATTTTTTTAAACTAATTTCATTAATTTTTCTATATATTAAACATAACCAAGCAACAAAAATTGATGTATTTATTATTTCTGTGTTTATTTCAACTTGTTTTACTGAATTGTTCTAATCTGAGTTTAATCTAAATTAAGTTTAATCTGATTATGAACTATCATCTATTATTATTATAATTTTTTTTTTTTTTTTTTTTTTTCAAAATTACATGGTTATAAAATATTCAGGATGTAGAATTGAAATTTAGCCTGGCTGGCCATTTTTCTTGATCCAATATTCAATAATTTGGCATATTGAAAACTGATCTATTCAGACTGTCATGTTGTGCATCCAGTGTTTTGATCGTCTTCACATGCCGAAGAATTTTTTTTTTTAATAGATTTCATTTTTTGTATAATGTAAACAGCTAATATGGGAAACTGAATTTCAGTGCATTAATGTTCTTAATAAAGGCATGAATCTCTCTCTCCCTGTACTGTCCTTTTGCCAAATGTCTTGAGAAGTCTCATCACTAGCATGATATTGAGTGTAGTCAGGTTAAACATTTTTCAATACTACAGGAATCATGTCACCTAGTACTACTAATACTGTTACATAGAAAGTAAACAGATGCTACCAAGTAACTACATTTGCTTCAGAGATGCCATGAAGGACCCACCCTAGCACCCTAGATTGTGAGAGTGCAATTCTCTTTTGGCTACTAGTGCCATGTAAACTACTATTATCTGTCTGATCTTAATTACAGACAAGATGGGCATCATGAAGAGATTCAATAAAAAAAGCTCAGTATAGCATTTATTATCTCTTAAATCAGGAAATTAATGAAAACAAAAAAATTAGGATAATATGATAATCGAGCTAATGATGTTTTTTTTTTTCTTAAATTCTCTAAAGTTGAGTGTGAAAAGACACACATGTAGATGTGCTTTTGACTTTGTATTTCATTGAATTCTCAAGATATATTTTTAAAAAATATTATTTGAACATGGAGAACTCTAAGACTGGCTTTTTATATTCTGTATGAAAATAAACGTGTGATTGAAAAAAAAACCAAAAGATCTGCTCAACTAACCAATATATCATTCCTCCATTACAGCTGTAGAAAACACTGCTTTGTTTTCAGCATCATTTTTGTATGTTGTTTATTGTGCAGATATTGCTTAATTCTTTGCTTTTTTTGATGTGCCCATTGCATTGTGGATTTGACTAAGTACTGCTGTGACAAAAAAAAAATGGTTGTATGTCCTGCTTCTTCACTTGCTGTGTGCATGTATTTTCTTTCTTGCTTAAATCTTGCTTTGTTCCTGCACATTCCCTTCATTTTATTTTTCAAACTCTTATCTTTGTTTTTGTTGTGTACGTTATCTCTAAAGGGCTTTTTTATCCAATGAGAAGATATTCCATTACCTCATCTACTGTTACTTGAAAGTTCAAAAATGAAAAAGAAAGAAAAAGTTACCCTTATTATATACTAGCAAGACTATCTGATATAAAACTGTTCTTTTCTTCTTTTTTTTTCTTTTTTTTTATTACTTTTTGAGACTGAACTAATACTATACTAATAGTTGTTTTATTTAGTACATCAAGAATCATTCATTACAAGAATAGAAATTAATTTCCTGATGATACTGTAAGTTTTTTAAAAATTCAATTACTACTTTTTACCAATTGTTACTTTATTTGTAATTTTGTAACCATGGTAAGGTAATGGACATGGAATTTGTAATTTAATTTGATTATACTAATGCTTTTTATTTTCCTATAAGAAAGCGGGGGATCAGTTTTCTTTTGTTATTTAGTAAACTGATCTCCCTTTTCAGGTTCATATGCTTAGTCATTCAGTATTTTATTTTGTTTTATCTAATTTCCTTCATTGGTCTTATGGCCACATCATATTGAAACACTGGTTCCTGTATGATCACTGAAGTTAAGCAACATAAGACCTGGTTAGCCCCTAGATGGGTGACCACTTGGGAATACCAAGCACTGTAAGCTTGGATGTGCAGATGGTGAAATGGATAATGGCTCAGAATTGTTAATCAGAGAGCTGAATTCCAATTCCATTTGAGTTTGTTATATTCACTTAATGCATAAATACCCTTTGTGAAAGACATGAATCCACCTCTTCTCCCTCCACTCTATGGGTTAATTAGTAAGACTTGTATCTCTAAAACCATTATCTCAAAATAAAATAAAACAATTCTTACAATCTAAAATTATATTCTGGCTTTAAATAACCTGCAACGGGTTGGTAAGCCATAGGAAATGAATGAATCTATGAATTTGCTTTAATGTAGTTCATATCATGGATACACACCTGAGTATTAGGTAAAATTTTACTAGAAAATGCAATTACCTAGGACAATGTAGCTGGATATTTAAGGTTTGTCAGAAAAATAAATGATACTTAAAACGATGTAATTTTTGTAGATGTCTATATACCAGATATTATTCTTCCACCTTTTTTTTTTAGATTGAAAATATTACAGTTTGTTAAATACAGTCAAGAGACAACAAGTATGAATAAAGAGTAACAATATGAAATACTCAGTGCAAAACAAAGTGAATTATATTGATTTATAAGTCAAAGAATTTTTCATTTATTTATAATCTTTCTGATCATCATGCAGTGATATTGTGTGCATGTGTGTAAAAATATTTTTGTGGCCTTGTGTCACACTTATATTTTTCTTGGCAAATATAATGCTTTTGATACAATATAAAATTACCCATAATCCACTCACCAGGACTTGGGCCAAACTAAAGCTAAGCTTAATAACTATCCTTAATCGCACACCTAATCTAAACACCATTGTGTGTAGTTGTTTATTTGGCTTTTTTAGTTTTAAACCTTAATCCATATTGTTAATATGAAATCCCAGCAAAGTAATTTTTAGGAGGTTGATTTCTGTCCTTCATCTTTATTACTTATGAACAGGATCAAATGGATGGAACAGAAGCCCAATTGTTGACAAAATATATTAATCACATATACAGGAAGTCTTTGAGTGATTATGATTAAAATTACTCTGATGTGAAAATAGGATGCCAATGTAATTCTTTAATAATTCAGGTTTCAATATGCATTCAGAGATTGACAAATATTTGCCAGTGAATATGGAATTAGTTCACTTGATTGTCTTTTTGAAATTTAAATTTATAGCTTTGATTAGAACAGATTAGAAGTTAATGATTGCTCCCATTGATATAAAATTGATGGAATGATTTATAGTTCAGAAAAAATCATTAATATTATGAACACCTGCCCCCCCCCTCTCCTTCCTCATGTATACTTTCAAATCAGCTGGATCTTTTGGTGATTGTATAATGTATCTAATGCTGATGAAATGTATTGATCTAGTCCATATATTAATGATAACTGTTTTCCTTTATACTTATTTCTTTTAAAGTGTTTTCCTTTTTTTTTATCATGGGATTTATATTCAACAAAAGCTGAGAAATGCATCAATTGAAATGTGTTAACAATAAGCTACATTCAGTTATATGAATAATATTTGGAATGATTAAAATATTGCAAATATTTTTGTTACAAAATTTAGGTGAAAGATATTGAGAGTCAGCAAAGTTAGAACATTTCGTAATAAGGAGATATAAGGGCAGCTGAGAGATCAATGACTCTTTTAACAGCTGACACTTCTTCAAAATCTGCAGGCACAAAAAGACTGTCAACATCTTTCTCTTATCAGACACATTGTGATATTGATCATTACAGCCTTTCTTTTTTACTTTTTTCTTTTATCCGTTTCTTTCCTTTTTTTCTTTCTTTCCTTTTTTTCTTTCTTTCCTTTTTTTCCTTCTTTCCTTTTTTCTTTCTTTCCTTTTTTCTTTCTTTCCTTTTTTTCTTTCTTGTTCCAATTCAAGAAGTTCAGAACTGTCATTAAAATTTCTTCACTTTTTCTTTTCCTTTTTTCTTTTTTCCTTTTTCCTTCTTTTCCTTTTTTCCCTTTTTTTTCTTCCCTTTTTTCTTCCCTTTTTCCTTTTTTTTTCTCCTTTTTTTTCTCCTTTTTTTTTTCTTTTTGTTCCAATTCAAGGAATTCAGAACTGTCATACAAATTTCTTCACTTTTTTTTTTTTATATACATATATTTTATTTCAGTTTAATTTTTTATTAGGGGAACAAAAAAAAATTATCCACTGATTTATTTGAACAAGGATCCTCATCTTTATTATCATCATATCTACCAATTTATTTCTCAAGCATTTCTACTCAAGAAGTTTCTCACTTAATACCTTTATTTTTCAAATATTTACATTTTCTATTGTTTTTCTTTTTTAGCACAAAATTTAATCCAAACTCTTATGCATTGAAAACTCAAAATAATTTTGCTAGCACAGTTTTAGTAACAGCATCATAGAAATTAATGTTAATTTTGATCTATGGCATTGTTTGAATCGGTCTTCCTTAGAGATTTATGAATAAACATCAAAAGACTACACATTCATAACTCATTCGGTTTAATGTATCAATACAGAAAAATATCACGTGTTTTGTAGCTATCAATCAAAAAATTAGAAAAGATTCTTTTTTACAATTTATTATCATCAGGGGCCGTCTTTTTTTTTTTTTTTTTTTTTTTTTTTTTTAAGAAAACAAGAAGGCTAACAGAAAAAAAAAAACTCTCCCTATCCTATGAAACCCTTAATGTTTGTTCTGCTCTGCTATTCCTTAATTTGAAAGATTATTTTATTTTAAATGCAATTTTCTTTCTTTTGATTGTTCATCTCCCAGTGTTACCAGTCAGAAGTAACTTCCTCATAAATTTTAAGATTGCCTCTCAAGTATATGAATGTTAGATACCATTTACATTTGGCTTTAGAGAAAAGTAATTCTGTGACTGATATTTAAGTATCATTTGCTTTGGAATTAAATATGAAAGCATTTGATTTTGATTATAACAATGTTTTGCCAATAATTTTCATCCCACAATGTTAAGAGCAGTTTTGCTAATTCAGAAACTAAAATCACTGCTAAATAAGATTTTTATAAAAAATGGCCACAACTATCAAGTGTGTTCCTGGTATGATCTATCAGGTCATCCCATAAGTTCTGTCCGAATTTTGAATAAAGAAAACAAGTGACCAAATGTTACATTTAATTACAGATTCAATCAAAAATGTATTTTCCCTGATTATCTATGACATCCTTCCATCTATTAACAAGCTTACTAATTCCATTACTGTAAAATTCTTTTGGCTTTGATTCGAAGAACTCACAAATGTCAGTTTTAACCTCTTCCTGTGTTACAAAAAGCTGTTTCTTCCAAATGATTCTGTAAGCTCTGAAACAAATGGTAGTCTGAAGGAGCAAGATCGGGAGAATAAGGTGGATGGGGAATTTTCTCCCAACCAAGTTCTTCGATCTTTTGTGACATGCTGTGTGGGGGTCGCGCATTGTCCTGATGAAACATCACCTCTTTTCAATTCACTAGAGCAGGTCTTTTTTCCTCAAAGCTTGGTTCAAACACTCTAATTGCTGACAGTATATTTGAGCATTAATTGTTGCATTAGGTGGTAAGAATTCAAAGTGGATCCCACCAGATTGAAAGAAGAACCTTTTGCCCATGAAGTTACCTTCTCGGCTGTGGCTGGGTTCCTTCCCCTTTACCAAGCCACTCTCTACGACGCTTAACATTTCAATAAAAGATCCATTTTTCGTTGCCAGTCACAAGTCTATCCAAAAAAGTGAAACAAGTTGGCGAGAATGGAGAGAAGAGCAGATGTCAACTCGGGATTTGAGGTTGTTTTCAGACAATTCATGAGGCACCCATTTTCCAAGTTTAGGAACTTTTCCAAGTTGTTGAAGAAGACAATGAACAGTTGTATGGTTTGAACCGAGAACCACTGCCAATTCCTCAACTGATAAATAAGGATTTTCTTCAAGGGCTGCTTCAAGAAGCTTTTCATCAAACACAACTGGACGTCTGGTTCAATCTTCATCTTCAAGGGTGAAATCTCCACCTCTGAATTTTGCAAACCATCTTCTGCAAGTTCTTTCATTCACACATTCCTCTCCATAAACTGAGTGAATGTTTCTAGCCACTTCGGCTGCTGCGTTTCCTTTCTTGAACTCATAAAGCATTATGTGCCTCAAATGATTCTTGGATACTTCCATGTTAGCAGGGTTTTAATCAAACAAAATTTAATTTTATTGTTCTCTGAAATAAAATTTGATTAGTTTAAATGCATCTAAACATAAAAATAATGTTCAGCTCCATTAGACATTATAAAATACTCTTTAAATTTTGTTCATTTTAACAAAAATTAAAATTCGGACAGAACTTATGAGATGACCTGATAGTTTCCAGAAAAGATCCAGCTGGTAAGAAAATTGAAAAGGTTCAATTTGTTAAATAAAGATTAAATTGATTTTATGGTTCTATCACCAGATTAGATAAATTAGACAAGGGATAAACACAAGAACAATGAAAAAATTATTTCTGAAGTCAAAGAAATTAAGTTGAAAATCTCACAAAAAAGATCTCAAATATTTCCTCATCTAAACTCTTTAGTTTTGAAAAAATTAGAAAACAGTTTTGAAATTAGAACAATAATATTTGTTTGGAAAACGATAAAAGCCATTTCCAGGCTCATAAGAAGTTTAAATTGTCTAAAATATCATTTTATTATGTAGTTAAAAGAATTGATTATTAACCAATATGAACATTATTAGGAACAAAATAGATTTCTTCATCTTTGGGAAATGCTGTTTTCCTTCTGGGCAACAACATTGTCTGAATATATTTAACATAACTATAAATGATTTAGTGTCCTTATTAGTTAGTCTCTGGATTCTTCTGTTTATAGAAACTGATAGAGATGGTGCCAAAAGAATTGTTCCATTTCCTTGTTGAAGCAATGACAAAAATGGCTACAAGCAAAACAGTCATTGTGACAAAGACAAAAAATGCCCCGACTCATTAGACTAACCTTAAGCTAAAGGAGTTGGCAGTTTGTACTCCTGAGGGTGCCAACAAACAAATATCCTTATATACTTGGCCTATAATGAGAGATGATTGATAGAAGTCTCAAATGGACATTGTAGCAATCAACATATCCCTTCTTCCTTGCCACCCATCAATAGACCTGTGGAGAAAATGTGGATTCTGTTTGAATCACAGAACAGGCACAACGATTTTATTGAACCAGAGAAAACCCAGGAGAATGTTGTTTTTCTATGTTTTCACTGGGCATGTGATCTTATATTAGATTTCAATGGCAAGCAGCAAAAGGGAAAAAGCATAGCAACCATGGAATATTTTCAATAAAGCCTCAGCAATCTTTGAAAAATCTGAGATATATATGTATATGGCTGTGATATATTACTGGTCAATCAAGTACAACTGCTTTTGTAGATGATGCAAGGCTTGTTCTTTTTCACACATAATCAGAAATGGAGGTGGGGGTCATATAACAATGCCACCAACACAAAGTACACTCAAGAAATATGTTAAATGAGCTACCAATCAAACCTGACATATTTGGAGCTAGTGTGTCATCTGTCAGCCAAAACGTCAGTGAGGGAAGGTCAGTGGCAAAGCATTTGGACTTCTCTAAGAGCTGTTTTGAATTGATAGAATATAATGTTGGAAGGTAAAAAACATGTAAAGAATGAACTATGCACACACACACACACTCTCCGTCACATTTAGTCAACTGGGTAATGTGGTTAATTACATACATACATGTACACACAGAGACACGTGTGTGTGTGTGTGTGTGTGTGTGTGTGTGTATATATATATATATATATATAATCTCCACAGACAGGCTGTTTCACTGTATCACAGCTAATCAGTGTGGCTAGACATCCGATTGCTTCAAACTCGGGTTGGAACCCGACCGATTTGGCATTAGTCAGAGATTCTACCCTCAAGCTCTCGTCACACAGCAGAAAGTAAGGGAAATTTTAACGTCTTTACTATATGAAAGATGTTAGTCTAGAAGAGCTCAATTTTAGTTGAAGAGCATTGTATTAGAAGCAGCAGCAGCCACTGTTTATAAAATCACCCCTTCCTCACTGAGAGCTCAATCAAATTATTTCGAGAGCATAGTCATCCACAGACAGACATATATATATATATATATATTTTGTAAGACAAAATGGAAAAAGTTTATTTGTGAGACATTTCATCTGTCAAGACTTCATTGGGCTGGATTTGTTGGTGTTGTTGTGACTACACATGAATGAAATTTTACAATCTAATCAAATTCAACTATATTCTTTTTCTTTCCAATGAAGTCGTGAAGGATGGAATGCATCACAAATAAACTTTTTCATTTTGTCTTACAATTTCCTCAATACTCTTCTTGATATATAAAAATATAATATATATATATATATAAGGAAGTAGTGTGGGGATTATCAGGCAACCATATTGAGATTTCAAGTGGCTAGCACATTTTTCTCAAAATAACTTCCGTCAAATTAATTTTTGTATCATCAACTCTGATTATTTGCACTATCTATATAAAAGTTAGAGGTAAGGGAGCTGGTCAGATTCATTAAGCCCAGGTTTATTGAGAAATTCCCCACCCAATATGATTTCTTAACATTCAAGTGTGTAAAACAGAACTAATTATCACTTACTCATTTCTTTTAAATAGAAAGCAACCAGAGATTTACATTTGTTCTTGTTCACAAAATGAAAAAATGAATTGTGCTAATCAATCAACTGTCATTTACAAAAGTCATAAACTAATAAATAATTGCTTAAAATTATTTTTCATTAATAATCTCTTTGAATAAATTTTTAGAAGAAAATGGAAACTAGAGATCGATAAATGGTAAAAATTATTTGATAATGGGTTGTTTTTTCTTTGTTTTTGTTTTTTTTAATACCTGTCAATCAAAAGATGCAAAGAGATACATAGACATATTTTAGTCTTATACAAGGCCACACAAGTGTGAGACAACGAATGAAAATTAATTGCTTTGGTTAATTGTATAAGGATGTTTTTTGGGGTTTTTTATTTAAAATATAAATTAATGATATAACTTTTTTTTTTTTTTTCTAATTTTATCTTTATTTTTAATTTTGCAAAGCAGGTGTTAATGCTCTACAATTATCATAATAAATGTAAGACAAGATTCTATTTTTTTTTTTTTTTTTTTTTTTTTTAATATTTTATGAACTTCTTCAAATATTAGCATTTTTTTTAATGTGAATATAAGTTTACATATAAAAGAAAGGCATTGAAAAATTCTCTACTTGACCAACTTCCTAAAATCTGAAGAAACCTCAGAAATTTTTGAGGGATTCTTGGTCTGACAGAACTTTTCAGCAGTCCCATCTGTAAAGTTATATCTCTCACATTTGCATTTATTAGAAGCGGATAACATTAAGTTACATCAACTGTCTCTGTGCATACAGAAAGAGCATTTTATTCACTCCTTTCTGTCTTTTAGGAGGTAAGTGAGTAAAATTATACTTACCTGGAAACATTTAAATTAGCCTTTTTGATCATATATTTCCACCCCTTTTTTTTTTCTTTCCCTCTCATATTAATAAGTTTTATTAATAAATTTGTATTTTAGTTGTGGTTCATTTTGTCACCTCCTTATATCTTCTTGCAGTGCAAATTATTGTTTTCTTGGTCAAGTAATATTTACCAACGTATTCTTCTGACGATGAGTTGATCAAAAAAGTAATCCGTGAGATCACCCCTGGTCGGCAGCTGATGAAGTCAGGGTATCGCACGTGCTAACACACGTTGTATGTTAAAAAAAAAAAAAATATATATATATATATATATATATATATATACACACACACAGATTTAGAAATGCAGGAAAACATTCTTCTTTTCTTGCATTTCTAAATCTGTGTGTGTGTGTATATATATATATATATATATAAAATACAGATTTACATATATAACTTTCACATTATAGATTCATCTACAGATTTTATAAATCCTGAAGCTCTAAAAAAACATATTACAATTGTCTCTATAAAAAAAACTTAAGCATGTGTATGAACATGCCTATTTCTAGTAATCTATCTTATAGTTTTACATAAGTTCAGATGATACAATCCAATGATACAATGTTACATAGCTTATATAGTTGTCCAGTATTAATCAGTATTTAATATAAAGCTGTTCTTCACTTCTGGCCAATGATGACAGTAGCTGACCAATGCTTCTTGCCATTATCAATCGTCTGTCTGTTGTAATTAGTAATTATGCTGTATATTCACTTTCAGTGAACTCCTCTGATGGTGCAGCCACAACCATTCCACGTATGTATTTTACAGCAACCTTACCACAGTGCTTCGTTTTTGAGTCCTATGTGTCTGCATAGGATCTTATTATACCTTCGTCTCCTTTTTTTTATCAACCCCCCCCCCCGTTTTTGTCATTATAAAGAGATGAAAAGACTTTTTTTTTTTTTTTTTTTTTTTTTATTATTCCATTATCATTTCTTTTCATATATCAAACAGCAATATATCATTTTTATAAAGTGCAGTGTTTGAACAAAAACTTTCATAACGTATAAGATTTAGAATTATAAAGATAATATTTTTTATCTGTGAAAATGGTAATTGCTTGAATTTAATTTACCTAAATATTTAATATAGCAATTTTGGGGTTGACAGAATTAGAAAAATTTGATTGTAGAAAAATTTAATTAAATTCTGCCACTTCCTTAATTCAGGAATGATTTTACTTAATTTCTTACATTAACTCATTCATCAATAATGGATTCAGTGTGCATTTAATACATTCTATAAAATAATGTTTATTCTAGGAATTCAAAAAAAAATTTAGATTTTAGCTTAATTAGATAACTATGCTTGGCCTTCTCTTGAAATGTCTTTTTCTGTATAATTTCTATATGTACATAAAATAACAGTTATATTTAATCAATATCTAAAGATGCTATAAGACAGAATAACAATTATTAGCATCAAAATTAAAGATCAGCAGTTATAAATATGAACAAAATTTATTCATTTTTTGCCTTATGAATCTACTTCTTCCTGTGGAATTTTTTATCACTGGCAGACCTAGATGTGTAGTAATGTAGGACTGGGGCAAACCACTCTCCCATGAATACCTATCCAGGTGATAGCAATTATATGCTGTTACTCTCATAGTCAACTTTGACAGGGATCAGTCGTTTAATACATAAATTGTTTATTTGTTTTCTGTGATGATATCACAAACAAGGAATGATCCCTGACATAATTGCCCCAGTTAAATTATGAGGCCAGAGGGCTCCAACTGTCATTTAGTTACCTATAGTTTGAATTTGGTTTAACAATTCTCTTTTTCATGCTGTAAACAACTGACTTACACCTCTATTAAAGAAGTTGTTAATTGGGGAGGTGCTGAAATGTTCTAATCCACTTTTCAAAATCTGACCAAACAACAGATTTACTGGTTGAACAGCTTCTTAGTCAGGGCAAAAACAATTCTATCTTTTCCAAAATTTTCATCTGAATTTCTTTATTATCTATGTTAAAAGGTTTGAAGAAGTCATTGGTCTTAAGTGCTAAGGCTTTTTCATTTCTCAATCAAAATAGTATTCCATTCTTCACCAATAACTTCTGATAATTCTTTAGATGCAAGACTCTTCAAAAGATTTTTCACAATTTAGTATAGCCAATGAAAATTTTTTTATTTACTGAACTGTCAGTCTTACAAAATTAAAAATAATATAATTCCATTAATTATTTTGAACAAATATCTTAATCTTTGTTTTTATTACGTCTTGAATAATTTGAATAAAAGTGCACTCAACAAATACACAGCATTTTTAAATTTAAAAAAAAAATGGTAATGAGACAAAAATGCTTTTTCTTTTTTTCCCCCCAGTCAGGATACTTGTCATCAATGTCTCTTTCATTTTGTTAAGTCTAAAAGGTCCAATGTCCTCGTTTCATTCATTTACCTGATCAAAGACGAAGCACTGTTAGTACTGTCCCATAATTTAGTGCATCCTCTGTTAACACTTTGTATTGTCATAGAATCAAGGACTGTCCAAATAAAGGAGGGAATTTAAAGGAATAATAATAATTATATCAACAACAATAACTATCATCATCATCATGCCAATAGTTGTCTTTTATTGGATATCTACATAGAAGATTGCATGATAAATCTATATCTATTTTTTCTTTATGATCATTCATCATTGTCACCTCTCCTTGCAGCTTCATTGATTCTCATTTACCCGCATGCACTCATGCTTTTGTCCAATTCCTTATTTTTAAACACAGTTATAACATGTATTGTCATTGCTGTATTTCCCTTCAGTCAAATTATTTAGATTTTCTTACATCACTACCATTCTAATATATACAGTTTATTTGAAAATCAAGTCATTAATGTCAATAAGATGGATTCGTTTTCAATTTTTATCAATTGCAACAAAATTATGCCAAATTTTACTCTTTTAATTTTACAAGCAAAATATCCCATTTATTAACCAACACAAATCAAATTTGGTTTTTGTAAGAAATTTAGCAGTTTCTAGCACAATTTTTTTATTTGCTATCTTTGTCTTGATAGGAAAATTTTACAAATGGAGGATGGAATTATATTTAGATGTTTTTAGGGGAAAAAATGTAGGCTGAATTAAATTCTGAGTCCATTGGAATATTGGACAATAATAATTCTTGTAATTGAGCTTTTCATAAAAAAAAAAACAAATTTTGCTTGTTATGTTTCTTTTTAACTTTCATGTCTGCTTGTAAACTTAAAAATGAAATCCATGTACTAAAATGGATTAGGTAAGTTTTGGTCTATGTCCCAACTGTATAAAAAGCTGAAGATTTTTTTTTTTTTCATTAACCATCCTTTGTCTTACATGATATTAAGAAACTTTGAAAAAGAAATGGTATACTATTTAAAGATTTTCTTAAAAAAAAAAAAAATTGATCTTGACATTATTCTAAACCATCTCCCAAAATTCCTCACTAAACATAAAGACTTGTCAACATTTCTTTGTTTTTGTCTTCAATTACTAAAAGCATGCCAATGATTGTCTTTTTTTTTTTTTCTTTTTTTTAAGACAATTTTTTTCTGTCTTTCTTAATGCTTTGCATGTTGTGTAAATCTTGACTCCTGCCAAGTTCATCTTGGACCCATAACTTGCTGGTCACTTGCCATCCACCTACTCAACCATTACAACCATTGTTACAACTTTTGTGCTGTCCTTGTAATTTTAACTGAGCAAACCACTTTTTCATTTTAGACATCTACCCAATCTATTTAGGGATATTCTTTCCTTCTAAAAGGAAAAACATTTCTTTCAGTTACAACTATCTTGTGCCTTCATTATTTATACTTTTTCACTTTTTTTTTTTTTTAAAAATGGCACTTTTGCCATGACTATACTTTGAAAAGATAGAGTAGAGTTTTTCATTGCTTTCTTCACAGTTTTCAAGTCAGACTTGTCATTCTCAATTTATAAATAATCTATCAAATTCATATAAATTACAGATTTTTTTTCTTTTTTTTTTTTCGAAAATCCTCAAGACACTTTCAATATATTCAAAATTACTTATTCAAAATAAATGATATGAAAAGAATAAATAACTAGAATTAGTAAAATAGTTAAAACTAAATTTAAATCATTTTTTGTTAATTACATTTTTCATTTGGGTATTAAAATTTATTTTGTCTAAATAGATAAATTGTAGTTTATTTGATTTTTTTTTTGTTTTTTTTTCTGTTTTTCAAATTTAGAGTGTGCAATTCATTGTGTGAAATTTTAAGGTTTTATAGTTCCCCATTTATCCAGTTTTTAAAAGAAAATTTTTCAACATAAAATATTTTAAAAGTTAAGGCTATGGAAAAAAAAAGTTTGTGGAGGATATTAAAAAATTTCTGAAGAAAATGATAACACTTTCAAAAAGTGTATGCATTTAAGATGGAATGCAAAACATTATCTTAGGGTGTTTATTTCAGGGTCAGTTATATCAATATCTTGTAATCAAAGAATTAAATTTCTTAATTATAGGTTAATCTCAGAAGTTCACATTATATAAAAGCCCAAATTTACAAAATGGCCACATTGCATAAAATTTTTCTCCAGTCTCCACCTTGTCATTGGTGAAACAACTCTAATTTGTCAACTGCAGTAAAATTTTAAAAGAAACTTCTTGTACTAGGCAAATCATTATTGCTTGACTATGGAAGTGGTAGAAATTCAGGAAAAACCAAAACAATTTCACTTGCATTTAAAGAAAGTCAGTCTATCAAACTGATAAAAGTAAGAATACTAATCCAAATAATTCATTAAACAACTTTGATTTCTAGCAAGAAATTGGTACTTTTAATGAATTCAACAGATTAAAAATTTTCCTGTGGTTGAGCATGATAAAAGAAATGAAAGAATGATCCTCAAAAATCATTATAGATTAAAAAAAAAAACTTTGCTTGATCTGTCATTGATTTTACCAGTAAAATGGAAGACATGTGTTTTGAAATCTATTTCCTGTTGAATAAATTATTCATGCAAACTTACTTTCAAAATTGGACATTCATTCTGGTAAAAATTGACTTCTTAAAAACTTTTAAAAATTAAATTTACTTTTGTGCAAAATTCTTAGTTCACTACATAATACATAAATAATAATTCTATAGATTCTTGTAGGCCTATTTTATGTGATAGATGAACAAATAAAACAAAAAAGATGGACAAAGCAAATTGTGTGTAACACCAGCCAATTATATCACAGTTTTCACTGCATCTTCTCATGTTATGCATAAACAGGCTTTTCAAAATTTTAATTTTTTTTTTCATTTGCTTCCATATTCATATTTTGAGCTAATCTTTTGAGGATGCACTGATTTTTGCAAAAAGAAAAAAAAAAAAGAATGAATAGTGGAATGCTAAGGTTGATTGTAAAAATGAACAAAAAGTGGGTGGAATAATGGCCAGAAGTAAAACTTGTCATATTCAAAAAATTGAATGATATGCGTTTTATTTTTTTTGTTCAATTTGTTTTTATTATTTAAATATTTACATGCTTAAAAAATGTACATGAATAATAGTTTTAATTTTATAATTGTGCCTTTTTTATGTATTTTATTTTTAGTTGTGTGTTATTTTTATCAATGTTTTCAAATTACGCAATATTTGAGCTTTTCAGAAAGTGGCTTTTTTAATCTTGAATTCATGGTTATCTAAAATAGACTTTATCATGGTTCTTGCACAGAGTTAAAGAAGATAGTCATATGTTTATATATTTTTTTTTTAAGAAAAAGTGAATTGTTATTTATGATTCTTTTTTTTTTTTTTTTTTTTCTTTTTTATAAAGCCACATCAAAATTACACTTCACTAGAGCATATTAGAATAGAATTCAAACCTTCTGGACTTCATTCTTGCTAATGTCAAAAATATAGCACCTGGAATTCTTATAGACATTCAAATATTTAACATATTTAACTGGTAACGTAAGATGTTGTGCCCCATTAATTGTTCAGTATATCTGACATTATTGTAAGAGTAAAGCAATGATTTTAAGAAGGAAAAAAACAACGTCAGTGAAAGCATTTTTATGCTTTTTGTCTGACTTGCTTATCTCATATCTGCTTTAAACATTTTAAAGAGTTTTTTGGGGGGAGAGAGGTTGTAACTTCTTGCATTCATTTTGAATTTAATAATATAAACATGACTTAGTTTTTTCTTTTCTTTTTAAGAATATTTTAGTTTTGATAACTACGAGTCAAACTCTTGAATAACATCTAAATGTTAACCTCTTCCAAAATGGCATTTGTATAAAAAAAAAAATCTGTCTCTCACTCTCACTCACACACACACACACACACACACACATAAATAAATAAATAAATAAATAAAAAGTAAGTAGATTCTTTCATTCAAAAATTAATGCTGTATTTAGTCTGAGTTTTGTAAAATATTTTCCTTCTTGTTTTTGTAGTAAACAAGATTGGCCCAGATAATAAAGAAGCTAAAAGTCAGAATCTTGCTGAATAACTCGGTTTTTATAGTGTCTTTTTTTTTTTTCTTCTTTTCTGTTTATTGAATTGATTTTTTTTTTCATTCCTTCATTAGGAAGGGAAGAGGAGGAATTGCAGGTGCTGTCCAAGTTGAAGGAAACCATTGACAAACAAAGAGAACAAATCCGTGCAATGAAGAAAGAAATAAACCAGAAGACATGTGATGCTGAAGCTGTAAGTATAAGGTTTTATTTTTTGTAGGTACCTGTGCAAGACTGTGTTTGCACAAAAGGATATTGCACTGAAAAAGGCTTGAGGAGAATGTAAATTATTTGGGTTAATTTATTCTGAGCGTTGTAAGAGGTGTTACTTATTTTTTTCATAGAAAATAAGCTAAGAGATAAAAGAAACCAGCAACTAGATAATTAATATATATAGTCTTAATGCAATAAAACTTTTTTCATGAAGAAAAAAATTTTCCAAGTTTTTATTTTAATAAGCTTGTTTGATAAATTGTTCTTTATTAAACTTGTTAAGAATTGTGTCAATAAGTTTTTTTTTTTTTGTTTTTTTTTGTCAATGTCAACCCTGGTAAAATTTACATTAATGCAACATGAAATATAAACTGAACTCACTGTCAACCATTTGAAGGACTATAACTACAGCTGTGTGGAGTGTTTTAAATATAAATTTATTTTTAGTTCTTTTTTAAACCTTTTTAGGGCAATTTTTAAACGTAATGTGATTGGAGTTAATACCAATAAACTAGATTAGTGTTTCCTAAACATTTTTCACCTCATGACCTTTTAAGCAGAAACATAATTTAAAGTAAATAATTTTATATTTTTACATTATTAAAACAAACAATATACTCAGTTTTAAATGCATACATATTTTTTGTATTAATACTGTAGGTATTTGCTAAACTTAGTCTGGTACAGGGAAAAATATGCATGCCCATGGAGAATCACCTTTTCTTTCTTTTTTTTTCTATCATTTCACCCCAAGCAAGGCAATAAAGCCACTAGGATACAGAGGATTACTGAATGTTAGAGAATATAAAAAAATTACTATTAAGGAGAGAGGAGAATAAAAAAAAAAAAAAACAAGAATTATGACAAAAGATAATGATTGACATTGCATTTAAACCAGAAGAGAGTTCTACAAGCAAGAAGTATGATAGAAAAAACTGTTAGCATGGAATTTATGGCTACATTTAGCAGCCATTTCAACTGTAAAATGATGAGACCTTGCTGCCAATCTAGCACTGTGCTTAAATTCATAATCTTGGTACCATAAAGGAAAGTTGACCAGAACAATTACCATGAAAGTATTTATAGAAAAGGTTCAGGGAAGCTATGTTACAGCGGTGGGAAAGAGACTGAAGCTGAGTTTGTCAGGGCCAATGGCATTGCAGATTCTTCTTTGGATTTTATCAAGAATCTGTAAATATATAACACAAGCACTAGACCAGATGTGGCAGAAATATTCAAAGCAAAGATGAATGACAGAATTATAAATGTCTCAGATTCTGGCAAGAGAGAAGAACTTTCTAGTGCGACATACTTTCCTGGCTTTCAGTTGATTCAATATAATCTTTCCACTTGATGTCAGCTGAAAATGTTAGTCTGAGAAGGCCAAATGAGTCACTTTGTCTTTCAGACAATTACAATTTGTTCTTTATCATATTTATTTATATATATATATATATATATATATAGTACAGGTAATAAATCCATTGGTATATAATCCTAGTGGAACCTACTAATATAAAATATTAAAACTGATCCACAAAAAGGGCTCAATGTATTTATTATAACAGAGCAAATAAATAGTATATATGTTATATCTGCAGAAAAATAATCACACACACACACACACACACACACATATATATATATATATATATATATATATATATATAATCAAATGAATAAATGTATGTGTAAGTGTTCACATACAAATATCCTTTGGCATAAGAAAAACAGTGCTCAATGGTAAATATCAGAGCTATTAAGATGATTCAGTTTCATGCGACTAATGCCATCATCAGGTAGCATGAACTCCTGAGTTGTACAGACAGCATGGTGTACTATGCATTTTTTAATATATATATATATATATATATATATATATATATATATATATTTATTTAAAAAAAATATGATTCAATCGCGACATAAGAGGTCTCATGTTTCAAAACAAGAGCCGAAAACTACTTGAATTAAATTGAGTTAAAGTAAGCTTTTTCGCTTGAAGATGGAACGGAGCTTACTTTTAACTCAATTTAATTCAAATAATTATATTGAAGTTTTCGGCTCTTGTTTTGAAACATGAGACCTCTTATGTCATGAGTTGGAATCATATTTTAAATAAATAATTATATTTATGCTCTACTTTTGTATCGAGCACTATTTTTTTTAAAAATAATAACTAAAATACTAAAGAACTTTGGATTATTTACCTAACCAGTTCCTTCCTATTTTCTATATATTTTCACACACACACATATATATATATATATATATATATATATATATATATATATAAATAATAGGAAAGTACAGTCAGATTTATAATCCAGTTTGTTTTTTTTGTTTGTTTTTTTTTTTTTTTTAAAACAGTACACAGTAGAGCATAATATTATAATTATTTTTAAAAAAATATATATCTATTGTGACACAGAAATTACTGTTTCGAAACCAAAACTTAAATTTTAAATTTAACTTAAAATTTGAAGTTTGGTCCAATTTTCAAGTGATGTTGAGAATAACCTTCGAAAAAATTGATTCAATTGAAATGGGACCAAACTTCAAATTTTAAGTTTAAATTAAAATTTAAGTTTTGGTTTTAAAACATAGTAATTTCTCTGTCATGATGGATACATATTTTTAATAAAATAATTATAATAAATATATAATGTTCTGTGTGCATATGAAATCTGTCTTCAGATTAATGCTCTTTAGAAAGGCATGAACCCACACCTTTATGATATTTTTGGATATTTTGATAAAGGTTTTGTCAATCACATAAAGGGAGAGAGAAGAGTTGGGTCAGATCCTTTTTTTCCACTACCGGCACTATGTAACCTAATTCTACTTTATTTCCTGAGAAGCTGCGAGCTACAAAACAATCCTTCCAGCCCTAGAAATGCATGGTGTGTGTAACACAAAGATTATCTATATTTATGTAACCATCCATATGTAAAGTTTAACACATTCAGTTTCAGTTGCACTAAAATAGAAAATGAAAATGTCCTATAAAAACTTTTCATATAAATATCAAACATTTTTTATCTTCCCTGTAAAATATACTTAACCTTGACTTCATTTTAATAATTTTACCAATTGTTTTCCTTTATGCTAAACTCATTTTATTCTTATTGTAATATTGCCTCAGGCATAGTACAATTCTTGTTTGTGTCAGGAGTAAATTGGGAAAGGTTTGGGGAACATTCAACAAACCGCAGGTATTTGTCATATCTGCAGAAAAATGTCTTCTATAATTAGTAGACTGTCATTTTAAGATACATTAAATTGTATCCAAATGCCATACCATATCTAAGTAGTTTGATACTTTTATAATCTGTTATTTCTAAGATTGTTTCATTTGGGGTATTTAAATTTGACTTTCTTCTCAATAAAAACAGATTCTTTCAAAGGCAACAAAAAGGAGGATTGTTGCTAAAACCTGTTTCCAAGAATCATTTTTAAAATTTATTATTTATTGAAGACAACAAAATGGATAATATTCAAATATCTTTTCTTGGATAAGAAAAATAAATCCCAAAATAATGGAATGTCAACAGGCATAAGAATGCTTAGAATTATTTGATGACTGGTTAATGATTTGGTCCTAAGATCAAAGAAAGATTGGAAAACTACAGTACACAGGCCAAATCTCACCCAGTTCAATCATTGATTTGACCAAAAGACTGTAATGGTTTTTATTTTATTTTCCCTTTAATATTGTTATGTGTAAATAGTTTTTAAAAATGTCTTTTATCTATTGTTAAGGCCCTTCATTTAAATCTACATTTATAAGTGACAGAGCTGCAATCACATAACATGAAATGCCCATCACTTCAGATGTACAACTAGAATTGATTGACTTGCAATTCAATGAGACATAAAAGACAAAAACAAAAAGACAAAAATAACTGACTTTTCTAAATTTCTTCCAAATGCAGGATATTCTGATTTTAAAATCTTTTTCCTGACAATTTCAGTATTTAGCTGAGGAGGTGGGGGAAGTGGAGTCATTTTCAAAGTTGAAATAAGGTTAAATCTGCCTAAAGGTCAAAGAGGAAGCATAAATTCTAAACCAAAGCTTGACTTATTTTCATCTCAAAGAAAAGAACTTCATTCTTTGTCTTTAACATTACTACTAAAAGATTGTATTAGTATTGAGAAATATTAATTTAATGTTCTTTAAAAATAAAGAGCTTGAATATATATATATATATATATATATATATATATATATATATATATATATGACGATGAATATGGCCTGACAATTGCATTTAGCATTTTAGCATCAGTCTGTTGCCTCTAAGTGTTGACTTCAATGTTCACTTGGTGTGTTTACGTGTATATATATATATATATATATATATATATATATATATATATATATAAATTACATATAAAGGAAATTTAATACCTATCTGAATGGCCATTTCACCCAACAAGAAAAATAATCAAATAATCTTCCGAGGTTTATCAGCAACAATGGCTTTGAAGATAAAATCAAATAAAAAAGAATCTTAAAAATTTTTAAAACTTTAAAGAAACAGGAAAGAAGAGGAAAGGAAAGATGACAAAGTAAGAGAAAAAAGTAAAAAGGGAGGAAAAACGAGAGAGAAAACAAAATAGAGAGAGAGGGGGGGTAAAAGAAAAGGGAAGAAATCCACTCTAGATGTAGACATCCTAAACACAGTTGGAAATTTGACACCAGTTAAAATAACCTTGACCTATATTTTAAAATATTAATATCTTGTTTCAATAAGGAAAAATTATATAAGGAAATTCAATCTTTAAAACTTAGAGAAGGTTTTTAAAAATTTTTTTTAAAAATTAAAAGGGTAAAAAAAATTTGACTTCTAAAATAAAGATTATATATAATAACATAATTAAAATATATATATATATATAGAGAGAGAGAGAGAGAGAAAAAGAGGGTGTTTCACAATTGTTGAAACAAAGCAGTAGCCTCTCAGATGGGGTGGACTCGAAGATGGTGAGGATCTTGATGAAGAGGAACAGTGGTTTCAACAGGATGATGCTCCTCCTCACACAACTAATGTTACCATGGCATGACTCCGTGAAAAGTTTGGGTAGCGTCTCATCTGCTGCAAAGTTGAAAATGAATGGGCAGCTCACTTGCCTGAACTGAACCCCTCACATTTCTTCCTCTGGGGGTTCCTCAAGGATAACATTTACCAGGGCAACCCTCACACCATTGATGCATTGAAGATTCAAGTGATCACCCAGGAGGAATGTGCACATGTTAGCAACAACTTTGCATACAATATTGCCTTCATCTAAACAGCGGATATCCGGAACATGTACTCTACGACACCTCTTGATATTTTGGGTTCATATTTGAGGATAAATGGTTGCAGATCCTAAAATGTTATCCTTTTACCTTTCAATAAATGTAATTCTCATTGCTCTATCATTTGTGGTCCTTGATTTGTGTCCGATCATTTTGTTTCAAAAATTGTGAAACACCCTGTATATAACACGGATGGCCCAGTTTGATCCTGGGTTATTCCCACACTAGTCAGTACTGGCACCAGTCAGCTGATTGTTATCTGTTAACAATTTCACTCCTTCATTTGCTCTACCCATGTTGTGTTCTTTGATGACAGTGTAGTGTAGATTGAATTTTTTTCCGTACTTTAAGTGCTGAATCAAGTTGGTAGAACTGTGCTATGAAAAGGGACAAGAATTCTTCCACTGATGAAAGTAAAGAATATCATAACAAATAACGAAGAAGGCTACTGGGTTAATTTTCAATTGCTTTATATAATCATTGACACAGCTAAATTAACCCTTCACATTCTATTGTGGTACTGTATCTCTTGCTTCTAAAACTTTACATGGATTAAATGTACACACAAGAGGTCATTGGGAAT
Organism: Acanthosepion pharaonis; assembly: GCA_903632075.3. Taxonomy (NCBI): domain Eukaryota; kingdom Metazoa; phylum Mollusca; class Cephalopoda; order Sepiida; family Sepiidae; genus Acanthosepion; species Acanthosepion pharaonis. The sequence continues at coordinate 932,011 of CAHIKZ030000275.1, forward strand.
TCTCATCATCAAGGCTCAACATCAGCGATTCTTTCATCCAACTCAATGCCAACAATTCTCTTAAGTAGCAGGTCACGTGGCTTCTTCCAGCCACTGCCAGGCCCTGGCACCCTCTGCTGGCTTCTTGGGGCCTCTGGTCACTTCTTGCTCAAACTGAAATTACTACTACTGGCTTCAACTGATCATTTGGTTTATATACATCTCATCCAACTCTCACTACCCCTTGAAGCTCATTAAGTATTCATTAATTATTTCCTCCAACTCTGGGTACATGACATTGACCCTAAACAATGTGGTCTGGTATTTCAAAACAAACTTTGTTTTAAAATTCCTTTTTTTTTTCTTTTTTTTTTCCTCCAACAATAAATTCTCATGAATAAATTTTCGTGTTTAAAAATTTATTTTAAATTGGCAATTACTTTGTCAATTTCCAAATCCATCCCAGTTTAAAATTCCATTGTTTACATTTTTGGCTTTAGTTAAATTCAGTTTTCAACTTTCAAATACTAAAACAGTCAACTTTTCAAAACAAAATTATTTATTTCAAATCAGCAAGGAATTTTCTACTGTTTTACATTCCAGCCTTTTTGTATTCACAATTCTTATTTGCTTCTCCATTTTTTGGACTTAACATTCCATTCAGCGTTTCTCTTTTTTTCCCTTCATATTTCAATTCATTGTTTTCACCTTAACGTTTTCTTTTTTTAATATTTTCAACCCTTCCAATTTTCCAATTCCTATACAGGGTTTTCACATGAACCCTTTTAATCATAATTTCATACTACTAGTGTTGTGGTCCTTTCAACTACTCCCAGTGACTGTTTATAGTGTCTCTTTCTCTCTCTCTCTCTCACTCACACACACACACTATAGAGAGAGAGAGAGATAGACAACATGGACGTGGGAATTAACACTGAATGCTGATTGTCAGTTTCATATTTTAGATCTTGATCTGAAGATTGCATTGAAACATGAGACTGACAGGGACCAACACTGCATGATAACTATGTCCACACTGTCTATATCTATAAATGACCTCTCTCCAATATTGAAAATTTTGCAAAAGTTTTATTTTGAGTTTGTTTTAACCTGCAAGTGTAAACAAAAAAGCTTTCAAAAATGTTTGTTCTTTTATGGTGTACCTTCAAAGCAAGGGGGATGTTATTTGGCAAGGAATTTCCATCTCTTTTGCAAATAACAAGAGACAAATTGTGTTGGGATAAACTGACTGCTCTTTGTATAATGTTGTAACACCCCTTGTGAGCTCCGTACAATTTCTCCGGCGGCCGTTCTCCACGCTGTGATGTTGCCGGGGGTTGGTTGAAAAAGTCGAAGTCTCAAGCTGGGGGCACAAGATAAAGCATTGAAGGAATGAACTTCCACAACTTAGATGAGTTTAATCAAGCTTTATTTCGTTCAGACTTAGTCTTGCTGTTGGGGTAGGCGATGTGACACTCAGCTCTAACTCTAACTAATGGAGATCAAATGCCGAACTGACAGACTCAGACGAACGGAGTTTCACTTCTTCAGTGTGCCTGACACACGTGGCTACTTCAAGCATTAACGCCCGACTGAACTGCCCGGCTCGGAAAAATCACTCGTATTTATATTGAACTAATCGGAAGTCCCTAGACCACGGGTGAAAACAAAAGATAAGCATTGGCGACTGTAAGTTAAAAATTTCAAGGTACTTAAATTTTGCTTTCTTTGATGTGTAAAAATCCTTGTCTGTAATCGGCCTCCCACGATGTATTTTCCAGGATTTTTAAATCTTTTATCTTAACAAATCTTCGTGTGAAGGCCGTGGGATGTTTTTTTTTTATAGCCCTTTTCTTTTTTTTTTATTGCCTGGAGAAAGGGAAAATTCTGTTATCTTTTCTTTATTTCCTTAACGTGTTGTTTCGAGATACAGTAAAGACGGTTTTTTGACCTGGTCATTTAAAAAATCTATTTCCTAAACGTTTATCTTTTATCACATCTAATCACTTAGTCAAATATTTTATTGGATGACTGGTAGGATTTAACAGTAATCTGATGCCCTTTTCTCTTCCACAAATTTACTTATAAAAGAAAAAGCGTTTATTTATTTATTTTTTCCTTTTTCTTTTTCCTTAGTACTTTTGTTAACGAAACACATGTTTTAAACTATTTTTCTATTCTTAACCGTTTTCTATTCTTAATTTATTAAAATAAAATACATATTTTACAAATCAACTTTAATAGACGCCTAGTTATCGTGTCACAATGTCCATAACTATTTATTGTAAGTATAGAAAGATTTTTAATTTTCTTTTCTTCTCTGGATTTTTCAGCTTCAGGCTCAATTGGAAAGAATAGTAAAAGTGAATGCTGATCTCCGCCGAAAGAATTCTTCTCAGAGAAAACAAACCCGGACTCTTTTGGAAGAAAGGCTTGAGTTACAATCACAAATACAAGACAAAGATAAACATATCCAAACTATAAAAGAGCTTTTGAAAGAATCAGAAGCTGGAAGCTCTGGAGCCTCTTTTGATGCAGAAATGGATACCACTACACTTGTAGGTTCATTTTTTTTTTTTTTTTTTTTTCTATATCAAACCCGCCCATTTCAACTTGGTAGATACAAAAAAAAAAAAAAAAAAAAACAATATAAATTGTAGCAATGATAGGATTTTTTTATAAAACTTTTAAAATATTTTCTTTGAAGCTTTTATTTTAATTTTAATTACAAAAATATGTAAAATTAATTGTAAGAATAAAAATTAAAGTTTTAATGCCAATTATGCCATCCAGAATTAACTTTCATTATGCCGTAATTGATGTCTGTCAATATCAAAAATTTTAAATTTAATTAAAAATTTACTGAAAATCTGTAAATTTAATGGTTACTTAAATGGATTTTCAAAAATTACTTCTTTGTTGAAATATCAATAATGCAAATGTTTACCTGTTACCAGTTCAAAAATCAGTGGATATTAAGAAAAATGCATACTGTTGGGGTTCTTGAGAAGAGGAAAAAAATATCTGCATTACTTGGTATGAATTATGGGCAATAATCAGAGATAATGAAAAGAGAGAACAAAGCATGATGAATAAAATTCATTTTTTTGGTATGTGATTGAGGCAAAGATTAAAAGGCAGTTGGAATGAAGAGCATCTCCAAGGACAGCTGAATTAAGGATAACCAAAAATGACAAAAATATGATCCCGACATTAAAAGACTATTGTGTAACAAGTAAAATTTTAGTAATAGTAATAATTAAGTGGATATTAACACAACAATAGCAGTAATAATAGGATGGAGTAAAACTCACCATTATAATAATAATAATAATAATGAATCACCACTTATAATAATAATAATAATGAATCGCAACTCATAATAATAATAATAATAATGAATCACCACTCATAATAATAATAAATCAGCACTACTACTACTACTAATAATAATAATAATAAATCACCACTCATAATGATAAATCACTGCTCATAATAATAATAATAAACTACCATTCATAACAATAATAAATCACCACTAATAATGATAATAATACACAACTCATCAGTCAGATTAATCTGACCCTGATGAATGGTATATATGCAAAACTTGAAATAAGAAAGATAAGTCTTTTAAACTTTTCTTTATAAAGCGTTTGGAATCCAAGGAGATATGACATATTTTTCATGACTCCATACAAACGTAAAATGTATAACGGATTTAATGTAAATATTTTTCCCCCTAATGAATTTTAATGAATATATACTTCGACATAATTATAACTCAATGTAAATATCCAACTGATTTTAATTTAAATCTGTGTGACTATAAATCATAATTTATTTAAATTCTTGCCATTAAAAAAGAAAAAAACCTATAATGAAAAGGATTGTTTCTTAAAAAGAAAGTATTTGATGTTATATACTTTGCTATCATAATTGAGAGGACCTGGCACTTCCTTGAGAAAAACAGCAGAACAGAAGGAATATAAAAGAGGAAGTTATGAGTGCAAGGACAAACTAATTATCAATAAAACAATTTTGCAAGAGGTGAAAACAAGGAAAAGAAACTGCATGGATCGACTACAGAAAGGCGTGCAACAGTGTATGGATAGAGAAGAGTCTAAAAAGTATACCTAGTATGTTCCACAATGGTCCAAATCATAATGGAGAGCATGAAAAACAGGAAGACTACACTAAACCTAAATCATACAATCACCTATTCTATATTGATGACTTTAAAATGTTTGCCAAGGGTAACAATCAGCAAAAAAATCTACTCACCATTGTCAAAACTTTCAGTGAAGACATTAGAATGTTGTTCGGAATCAGTAAATATGCCAAAACCATCTTCAAAGGCGGTAAACTAATGAAAACTACAGATTTGATATCAACAAGATTAAGGAACTAGACCAAAATGGTACATACTTAGGAATTAATGAAGGAGACAAAATACAACATTCAATTATGAAAAAAAAGATCCAAAAAGAATGTTATAGGAGAGTGCATTTGATACTAGAAAACGAAATAATGGGGCCAATAAAATGAAGGTTATCAACACCTTAACTATACCTGTAGTAACATACGGCTTCAACATTATTAAATGGAAGTTGAATGATGTTAAGAGTTGATGCTAAGACTAAAAACATGCTTACCCAAATGAGGATGTAGCACCTGAAATCAGATGTTGATAGGCTGTATGTACCAAGAGCTTTAGGAGACCGAGGTCTAATCCACCTTGAACTAACTCTAAAAGCTACAATAATTGTATTGCAAGTATACCTGACAAGAACCAATGACCTTCTCCTACAAACAGTAAAACACTAAATCCACTTCATCAACACTGCATTCTTCAAGAAACAGCCTAATATACCTGAAATGCTGCCAACAAAAATCGAAGCGAACAGCATCTACGCCAAATGAATAAAACAAAAAGCAAAACAACTTGGCCAAATGAAATTAAAATAAAAACTGGGAGGACAAGGTGTTGCATGGCAAATACCTAAAAAGAATGAAAGAAACAGTTGTGAACCAACAGAAAACACATTAGTGGCTGAGGTGCACCAGGTTGAGACAGAAGGCCTAATTATTGTAATTCAGGACCAAAGCCTTGCAACCATATTCTATTACTGTTGCATAATCAAGGATGGAACTAACCTGAAATGCTGGATCTGTGGAAAATATGATGAAACTGTCAATCATATGATCTCAGGATGTCAAGAACAAGCAAAAAATGAATATATCCACAGACATAACGAGGTAGCAACATATATGCACTGGAAGATATGCAAGAAACACAAAATCAAAATCACTGGGAGATGGTATGAGCACCAACCAGAATCGGTTACCCAAAATAATGATGTAACTATCCTCTGGGACATGCCAATTCAAACTAATAGGGAAATAAAAGCCAACTGACCTGATATTATCATAAAAGACAAGAAATTCAGGAAGTGTATGCTTATTGACAGGAAAGTACCATCTGAGAAAAACACCTCCATGATGAAAATTATTGAGAAATTGCTCAAATACAAAGACCTGGAGATTAAGATTAACAGGATGTTGGGAATGAAGACTGAGAATGTATTAATAGTAATTGGAGCTCTGGGCCTTGTGAGAAAAGGAATGGAAAATTTTACTAAAAGTGTACCAGGTAACATCAACATACAAGTTGCCTAGAAGATCGCCCTACTAGAAACATCCAATATAGTAAGAAAAGTGCTATCAATTAAATCACAATTCCCCTATAGGGCCTAAGGACCATAGTTTGGACCGGGCTCTACAGGATACAAAGCAGGAAATGTAACATACACTAATGATGATAATAATCCCTCTAAAATAAAAAATAAAAAAATGATGATGATGATCCCTCTAAAATAAAAAATGACTAAAATAAAATAATGACTAAACAAAAGTTTTGGGTAACTCTATTTTTTTGATTTTGGAACCTTTTTGAGCATTTTAACCTTTTTGAATGACCTGCTGAACAGATATCTGGGTTTTATATCTATGCTGCATGAAAATGTAATTACCAACTTGTTGACAAATGAACTTTGAATCAGCATTTCCCTTTTTTTGTTTGTTTTGTCCTCATAGAAAATAAACAACTGATTTTCTTTCATTTTTATAGACTGCCGAAGATTTGAGTGTCCTTGAAGACAAATTAAGCAAATATGGCAAAATTGCTGTTGATATGTCAGACCCTAATCGTCCACGGTTCACAATGGGAGAATTGAGAGAAGTTTTAATGGAAAGAAATGATCTTAAAACTCGCTTGTTAGAAGTTGAAGAGGAATTACAAGAGTACAAACCCAAGTAAGTATTTAACATAATTTGTTGTCTCTCTAAATACGTTTTGTCTTCCGGACTCTGGAGGAAGTTACAAAACTAAAGCACTAATCCTTTTTCTTTCTAAAAATGATGAATTTTGTTGTGATAAATGAAGGACTTTACTAAAGAGATGTTTGAATTTTTTTAAATGAGAATCATTGTCGAACAAAGCAAAGAAAGAACTGAATTCTTTTTATACAGTTACCTCATCATATGATTAACTTTTTTTCTCTTTTAAATCAAGAGTACAATGTTTGCCAATATTCTTTAGTAACATTTTAGTTCAAAAATTGATGCAAATGATTTTCAGAAATAATTCTTAATTACTTTTTGCTGAAATAGATTCCTATCAGCTAATGAATATATAATCATAGACAATATAAACTTGTGGATCGTTCATTTTTAATCAACATGTCTGATTTAGTCTATCAGAATTAGATTTGTTAAAAAAAATATATATTTAACAAAAAATTGGGTGGGTAAGTAGCTATTCTTATTGTTTGCCTGTGGAGTAATTTAGAGTTTCCCTGGTTTCTCGATTACCATAGACTTACGTCAAACTAAGCTTGCCTTCAGAAAAAAAAAAAAATTGGCTCAAAAAGTATCTGGTTAGCTTTATATACAGAGTTGAAGTATCTGATATGTTAATGTTTACCCAGATGCTATAGACTATTAATACATGTACCTAGACTGTCTTCCAAATACTATAATATTGCAATATGTAAGTAGGTTAGGAAAAAAGCATCTCCTTAGCCATTAAATGTGGAAAGAATCAATTTACACTATTTACATTGTTTGGACTGTCGTCCTCAACTTTATTGATTAAAAACATTTTGGCCACTGTATGCTCTAGCCTTCTTCAGGTAATATGCATTGGAATTAAGAAACTGAACCCTTTATTTTGTCCACCAGAGTAGATTGTTCTAGTTCCACATGCTATGCCTTTTCTGGATATCCAGTAGATGAAATAAAGGGTTCAGTTCAAAATTATGATGTGTATCATCTGAAGGAGGCCAGAAGGTACAACAGCCAAAACATTGTAAATATGGCAACAAAAATGAGGGAAACAACAGTGTATACAATGTAAATAGTTACAATACCTCATCTCAGAAATATAGACAGATCCTGAAGACGGTCAGAGTGTACATGGCCAAAATGTCGTGAATATGGTAATAAAGATGAGGAAAACTGTCCAGATGATATAAATAATGTAAATAGTTACAATACTTCATCTCATAAATATAGACAGATCCTGAAGAAGGCCGGAGCGTACATGGCCAAAATGTCGTGAATATGGTAATAAAGAAGAGGAAAACTGTCCAGATGAGTAAATATGAGATAGTGTAAATAGTTACAATACTTCATCTCATAAATATAGACAGATGGAAAAAAAAATCTTTTAACATTTTTGAAAGATTCTTTTTGTTATTCTTAATTAACACCAGGATCTTATTATTGCTTTGTTCTTACAATTTCATTGTTATTAATAACAACAAATTCATTTGAAGCTGTTCAAGTAGTAAATCTGCTTATCTTGATGCTTTTCTATTTGGTTCATATTGGGTTCTATACTCACCCAATCTATCAAATATATTTTCTAATCTGCTTGTTTTCTCTTTTTACTAATTACATCTTCTTATATATTTCTTTCTCTTTCAAAATTCAGTGTCACTGAACAACTTTTGAAATATTTATTAAATGTAACTTATGCATCTGCATTTACACTTGGCTGTTTACTTCCCTTTATTGCCAGGTGACCTCTAACCTTTAAACAGAAATCACAATCCACTCTGCGTTGTGTATGCTTGTTCAATTTAGATCTTTGTAAAAATTGTGTGCATCATTCTAATAGAATCTATCTAAAGCCGATACAGAGCATCATTTATTTATTGAAAGATATTTACTTCAGTTGAATAAAGATTAGAAAACAAATTCTGATTACTACACTAAACAGAAAAAATAGCCTAACCTTAATTTTTAAAAGCATCCAATTTTTTCAGAATTATTCATTTTTTTCAATTAGTAATGTTTTAATGATATTATTTCGAATTGATGCAATAAAGGTAGCAGTATTTTAAATCAGTGTCCAAACCTTTCAGGCCATATGATATAGTTTACATATCTTCAAAGTAAATAAATTAATAAATTTTATATAGATTTTTTAATTTTGTAAATAAATAACTTCTTTTTTCATTTGTAATTAGTCTAGGATTCAAAAAAAATCTAACAATTACAAAGAAAAAAATGGCTGGCCTCAGAGTTTGGTGACCTCTATTTAAAAAAAAATTGTTCAAACAAAAACAATTGCTTTTGCAATATACAATCCTTAACAAAAATAAACATACTTTATTTTATATTTACAAATTTGTTCACCTGAAAATTATAAGAACAATTAGTAAAAGAATAAAACTACTTCATGATTATTCATTTTGTGTTTATAAAATGTTTATAGTTTAATCTCAGGTTTTTCACTTATCAAATAAATCTTCTTGTCCCTTGAACACTGATCTCACTCTGTTTTAAGTTTTAAATACTTTCCAGTTTTAAGATTCAGTGATTTCAAATGTTCAATTTAAGAAAGACACAAAGTTGTCAAGGTAAAATTATTTGGTGACAAAAAAATTGTTCAGTAGATTTGAATGCTTTAATAAAAATATTAACACTTGATCTGACAATATTACATTACAATATCCTGAAACTATCAACCACTAAAAAACTTTAAATAGAGTGGTAGGGCTGTATAGTTTCATATTTCTTTTACTATTCAGATTACCAAATATTAATCATTTGGAGAGAAAAAAATACTTATGCTTGTTTTTAAGCAAAACAGTTTTTAAAACCTCAAATTATATAAATTTTAAATTTCAAAATTTCTTTATTCTATCCTTGAATTAATTTTTCTCAAAAGACAAAGAAACATCTTTTAATAGAAACAATTACAGAAATATAGTGAAAGAAGATTTGCTAGTAAAAGTAATACTAATTTTGTAAAATACTTTCTTCTTTAGTTTCCTTGTATCAGAATTTTTTAGAAATATAATTGCTAGTTTCTTAACCCATTTGTATTTAATTTCTTCTTAATTTAATTAAAACCTCTTTCCATATTATTTGTGCTTTGGGTGGCTTGCTGTTGTACTTGTGTGTTGTGATCTCTGACCTCTCTGCCATTGGGTAATTGTGGAGAGATGAAATTCTCCTTTCTCTTTCCTCCAGATCAGAAAATAACCTACAAGACTCTGATGCCATGCCATCTCTAGCTGAAGAATTGTAAGTGTCCTCCTGGCATTACAGCTGCTCTGCTGGTTGCCACTGTCGCTGCCACAACTACTACTACTACTAATAATAATAATAATAATATAATTCCTACTCCTGCCAACAGAACTATTCTATTAATTGTTGTTGTTGCTGAAAGATAAACTTTTTTCTTCCTCTTTCCTTCCTTTCTTCCTTCCTTCCCGTTTTTGTCTGTTGCTCAGCATGCTCTGTCTCTCTCTCATACTTTTTATTGCCTTTCTTATTGGAACTTTTTTTTTTTTTGCTTGTTATTAGTAGTCACATAGATATATAAATTAATATTAATTAAATTAATTTTAAAATTGAGATTTTTGTTGATCTTTTTTCAGCTAGTAAAAAAAGTTTCCGAAATAAACACCTTTCCTGCCTCACTATTAGTAAAATTAGTCAATAGTTCAATAACAAATAAATATTAGTATTTATTTTTTACTGTTCAATGATTGAATTCACAATTTTTGTGTGCGTGTGTTGAGGAGATTCTCAAATATTAACTTTTGTCCTTTTTTATTAATTACAAAGATTTTTGAACTGAAATTGAAAACTGACAACTATACTTAAATCTTTAACAATTCCAAAAGGAAATAAATGAAAGCTTACACTCTAAAGGAAATATTTGTCAAAAGTTGGTGTAATAAAAATTTAGTATTGACCAACCAAGCTACATGAATAAATTAAAGCTGGTTGTATTTATAACACCTCATGTTTAACTTTTTATTTAGACCCTGAAAATTATATAATCATCCTTCATAAAAATTCAGGATGTGGAATTTATAAATACTAAACGATTCAAATACCTTAGTGTATGGATCAGATATAGCAAATTTATATAGGAGATAAGGGAATTGAATATATATATATATATATATATATATATATATATATATATATATACATACACCCAAATATAGGATTGGTATATAATACAGAATAAATTCCAATAACCCAAAATACTATTCTTAAAAGAGTGCTCAATACAGAGTAGGGCAAATATACTTTATTTGAAAATTATAACATAAACCTGTTATAAAATCACTACAAAAATAGCCATTTTGTTTCAACACTTCTGGTGTCTTATTAAGTGTTGGTGTTGAATTCTACATTCAGCACTATCACTTGATAAGACACCAGAAGTGTTGAAACAAAATGGCTATTTTAGTAGTGATTTTATTACATGTTTATGTTATAATTTTTGAATAAATTATATATATAGAGAGAGAGTTAAGGTAATAAACTCAAATTTCCATAATATTGGTTTTACTTAATTAGCTACTATATTTCCATAATATTCACTCCCCCCTCTAACTCGTCAAATGTATAACTAATTCTAATTTCTATATTCCTCTCTTTACATTATATTAATTATAATTTATAAACTTTCTCCTCAACTCTCTCTCTTTTAATCCCTTACATCCTTTTATCTATATATTTTAAAGTTATTTTTAAACCCCTTTTTATTCCTCTTTTAGTTTTAAATGAATATTTCGTTCTTCATATAACCCCAAATTAATAGTTTAATATTCAGATATAATTTTATAAAACTTCTTCCCTTTAAGACAAATACCTCCCCCTTGCTTGACCTCTGTCTTGTGCCTTTTGTCTGACTGAAACATTGAAATGGATAAATTCTGTATTAGTTTTTCTTTTTTATTATCATTATTATAGCTTTCACAGTTAAGTTTCTATTTCTGGCACAAACTCGGTTCACACCAGGGTTAAGACAAACAACCGATATCTTTGTCTGTCAAAATAGGGTATTCCCCACATGAGTTAATTTTGGATTTCATTGTTTATTTTCTATATATATTTAGAAAAAATGACAAACTGGAAAGTTTTTTTTTTTTTTTTTTTTTTTGTGACGCATTAGGATTTCATCAGATGCATCACAAAAAACCCATTGCCGTTTGTCATATTTTTTTAAAATACTGTTTGTTGATATGTAAAATTATATATTGTTATATCATATATATTAAACTGTTACATGCAAGTTACCACGACAAAAATTCATATTTGTTTCAACATCCAAAAATGTCTCGTCAGGCGGCTAACAATGAAATATTTATTGCTCTACTCTTGTATTGAGCCCTTCTTTAAATTAATGTTATGAATGTTTGAATTTATATTCTTTTACATTTGGATATATATATATATATATATATATATATATATATATATATATGTGTGTGTGTATATATATATATATATATATATATATATATATATATATATATATATATATATGGTGGACTCTCACATCATATTCAGCATAAGCAGTTCAGTTCCTAGGAACCGACAGCCAGACACCAGCACATATGATTTGATTATAGTCGTGAGGGCTTTGTGCAGAACCAACCACACTTTTTGAAGGGCCAAATACAGACCTAGTGCACTACGTGCCAGAACATTCCCAAACAATTCTCTGCTGGTTTTGAATTCAAGTTGTCCTTCTCCTAGCCCAGTTGCCATCCAAGACTATAGAACCCAGTCTGTCCTGCTATTTACCCATAGCTGAATTTATTTTCTTACATTTTATGAAACCATATCATATAAACATATTTTTTATTATTATTTCCATAGTGGAATCAATTTACAATGAATTTATAAACATTACTTAAAACAGGATTCCCCAACATTATTAACTTCTATAATATAGAATTTATTTTTATTTTTTCCTAGATATTCAAGATTTAGAATGCTTAATCTGTAGGAACATAAAAAAAAGATTATTTCTGGTCACAGTGCATATTGTTTCAACTTCAAATAAATTAAATTATATTGACAAATTTTCATCTGAAAACATAAAAGAAAAATAGAATGTAGTTTTATTATTTTTATGGATCTTTTTTCTTTCTCAGTAAATCAAGTCCAAACTCTTGTCTCTTGCTCTTTATTTTGCTGTTTCTTTATTTCTCTTCCCGCTGATAAATTTATTTGTTAATAGGATTTTGAATATTCAAACTCAATAAAATTCTTGCAATTCAGAAATTTTTCTCTTTATTCCTTTTTTGCTGTACACTTTAATCATTATCATGTTTTTTATCTGTTTATAAAATATCTAATCTTTTTCGTCGTGTGTGTGTGTGTTCTGCTATAATTTTTGGGAGGAAGAGAAGTAACTCTTTCTGCTAAAATTTTTATTTTCAAATTAGTAGAGATTTTATTTAAAAAGGCTTCTCTGCTTGGGTCTAAAAAAATCTGTCAGCTTATTTCACAAAATAACGACACAGATTATTAGCTGGAAATGTCATAAACAATATAAAAAATTTAATGTTTGTTTATTTTTGTGCAGATTTACACAAATTAAAAATACTTATAAATTCATAAAACAGTTTTCAATTTCTGTTTAGAAATATTTTTTAATTTTGTTTTTATATTTTGTCTGCTTTTTCTAAGAGCTTTTATTTTTAACTTTTATTTATTTTATAAATGTTATGGCATTCTTAATGAAATGTTTTCAAAAAGGCTAAATCTAAAAATGCAAGCAAAAATGAGTAACAATTCAAAACTTTTGAAAATTCTATAAACACAATGCCTTTTGATATTGGAGTTAATGCTACATTTTATTTCTTAACAAATTTCCATATTTATTTTACAACACATAAAAGTTTCTTTTTTTTTTTTTTTTTTTTGTTTTTTTTTTTTGGACTGGGTAATGCGATTTACATTTTAATTCTTCTTGTTTTATTCTTGTTTATTTCTTTTATTAAAGAATGCCAGTAACTTCAAAAGTGTCATTAAGTATTTTTCCTGCTTGTAGATGTAATTGCTTTTTGTTTTGTCTTTTCTGGGAGTAACTCTTTTTCAATATTTTATGTATTTTTCAGTCTTCATTGTTTTTGCTTTTTAACAGAACATTTTGACCAGTATATTCTCTGGCCTTCCTCGGGTATCATCTGTTCTTAACACTTTAATACTCAACTCTTTGATCCAGACAATTATTTGAATTTAAGAATAAAAGAAACCTTTGTAAAAAGAAAAACCACATACAGCTGCAGAAGTCCAATTGACCAAAACTTTGTTAAAACCAATAAAGACCAAAATCATAAAGAAAAAAAATATAAGTACAATAATTTCAATACCAATTATTGTATTGAATGAAACTAAATCTTATTTCTAAAATTTGTATAATCCAGGTTTTATTGATATTAGAATTTGTTTCTGTTTTTCATCTGAATCTTTCAGCGTTTCTCTGCAGGAAGAAATTTAAAAAAAAAAAAAAAGAAGATACTTTGTTTGTTCATGTAATTGTTTTTTCAGATGCGCTTTCTTGTGTCCATGGAATTGAACAAGTCACCTTGTTAGTTTGATTTTTTCTTTAGAATCATGAATCCGAGTTTTCAGTTGATGTTAATCTGTGGTAGTTATTGCTACTCAAGTGTTGCCTCTTCTTCTTCTTAGAACTGATGCAACCGATGCTGATTCAGAAGAGGAATATCCTGTGCAAGGTCCGATCAACAAAGAACCTGAGGAAAAACTATATCCTTACCAAAAGGAAAGTGGAATTCGCAAATTGTAAGTTTTTCTATAGCAACAGTAGTTTTTTTTTCCACTAGCAAGATAACCCCCACATTGCCTGGAATTTTTCCTAGGGAAACTAAAAAGAGTATTAGTCTGTATAAAATGAAATCCCTGAATTTAAATATATTAATACATTTGATCAAATCTCTCTCTCTCTCTCTCTTTTTTTATGAATGAATGCATTGATTTAATGTTTTAAAAAACAGATTTTTAATTAAAATACTGTGAAAAATAATTTTTACAGGTAAAATCAAATTGTATCTTTAATTATAACAGTCTTCCTATCAAGAGAAACTAAGTTGCTCCAAAAATGTAACTGATATTTTGTATTTTAAACCCAGGCAATGCAAAGACATCTTGACAGTTTCTACTTTGAAAATTTTATTTAAAACTAAATTGGTGTTGATGAAACTTCCTGAAAAAATGTACTTTTTTTTTTATTTTAAGAACTATAAACAAATTTTAAATTTTATTTGAAAAATACAAAGAAAATTTAAGATAATATTTTCTTTATTACTAACAAAATTACTGTTATAAAGATTTTTTTTCCTTTTGCTATTTTGAAAAATTCTTCCTATTAATAGGAATCTTCAAAAAGAAAATTTGGATTAAGTTACAGAATATATATTGTCAAGTTCCAGACATAACTTTCAAAAGACATCCATCCTGTTTTCAATGCCAAATGTGTATATATAAAAACGTCTGCAAAAGTTGATCCTTAGAACAAAATATATATATATATATATATACCTCAACATGCAGATTTACAATTTGATTTATAAAAAAAAATATATTGACAACAATATTACAATAATTTTTTTTTTTTTTTTTTTAACCTTGTTTAAATATAGGGTCATTAATTTTAAGTATTTTGTTTCAGGTAAAAAAAAAATTTACAGTGTGGAGCATTTAAGCACAATTGCTTCTATCACAAAACCATATTTTGTTACTGAAATTGCTTTTAACTCAGCCAGCCATGACACTGCTTGTTTTTTAGACTTTATCAGTACATTTTCATTAGGTTGTTTCACATGAAATAGTTGCTTATGGATGAAACACTACTTTTACATTTTGAAACCTAATGTTCTATCTTTTAATGGAAGTCTGCTCTTAGGGTCATAAGGGCTGCAACTATCACAGTAATGGGTGTGTCTAAGACTAAAGAGCCTGACAGAATACCTCCCTCTTCAGGCTGACATAGATCATAGCACCAACCAAAAAACAAATTTAGTTTTAAAATCATTCTCTATGTTCTCCTGGCTGCTTTGAAAAGGAAAATAAACGAAACATTTACAAACTTAGTTTTCTATCATTTTAATGTAACTGTTCTATTTGCCACATTTTTATTAAATTAATTCATGTGTCTGAAAAGTAGGGTCCAATATGGCACCTTGACAATCTCTTAGATCATGGGATCAACCAAATATATTTTTAGAATTATTCTGTACAGTTTTATTCCAATCTGGCATTTTCATGCAGATAAATGGCTTTGTACCTGTTACCATATGTGATGCAAAATATTTTGAGGTTTTAATCCAAGATTCACCAATCAGAGGTTATTATTCTGGCTTTCAGAGAATTTTTAATCATTAAATATAAGGAATTTTATTCATTTGCATTTATAAAAGATCATACCTATTATATATATATATATATATATATATATATATATATATATAAACCTAATATAGTAAATAATGTTTTCACTATCTGCCAATCATGGCACCTGTTGTAAACTTTCTTTAAAATTAAATACAATTATCTGCTTTTATAGAATGCAATTATAATTTTACCAGTAATAATTTTACCATTAATATCATTGATGCATTTTGAAGAGGCATTTTTATCTTGCTATGCATGATAATACTTTTATTTCTGACTTTTTGTCTTAGCTGTGAAAAGATGTTCAGAAGTTTCGGCACACCACTTTTATCCCAAAAGACTAATTGTGTAAATGCCATAGCTGGAATTGTTTGATAATTTAATGGAATGACCTGGGTGGGGACTTTAAAAAAAAAAAAAAAAAAAAGTAAGTATAACATTTTATAAAAAGCTGAATTAAACTAACATTCATCAATACTAATCGTTTAGAATAAATGAGTGTGTGTGTGTGTGTATATATATATATATATATATATATATATATATATATAAAACACACACAGCAAAAGTAAATAGACAGTTCTATTTTGTAACAAAAACTTTTATTCAAGAATTTAAATATGAACTTTCTATAATGGAGAGTTTAAAAAATTTTTTACTTATCAGATTTTCTCTTCTAGAAAATATGGTAAGCCTGCATTTAAAACATGAAACAAATCCCTTGCAGGAGATATTATTGATTTATCTAAAATGGCACCTGTATGTTCAATAGGATTTATATCAAGACATTGAGTGGCCAGTGCTCCAAATTGTTGATCACACAGTAAAATTAACCAGGACTCATTTGAAATTGATATTGTGCCTAAACTTCAAGTGTCTGTCCATTCATATCATTTTGTCCATTATTTACTCTGCTGAATTTTGACTAGTTTCAGAAAGAGACAAAAATAACTTGTGTGATACTTGAATGCATTCAGCTATGTCTTTTGCCTTGGAATAGGCATAGTTTTTCTCTATAATTTTGTTTCATTAAAAGAAAAAGAAAAAAAGATGTTTCTAATAGCCAAGTTCAATTTGTTTTGTCTTAATTATTAACAGTTGAAATAAATTTTCAGCTTTGATACAATTTGATGCTGGCTCATCCTATGTTTGAACTAACCAGCATTATGCATCTTTTAGAAATTTAACAATACCCTTGCTCCTGTGGCATGAGGCATTGTGAAATGAAATTACTTTTATTGTTTTATAGTAGATTAAGCAATTGTATAAAATAAGTGTCTATTTGCTTTCATTGTCTGCCTGTGTCATAAGGTCCACTGTGGTGGCTGAAATTGTATATTTCCTACCACCATCAGTGATTATTAGTGTTTGAAACCTGGTCAAAGCCAGGATTTCAAATGTCCATTCTCAAGACAGGCAGACTGTATTTCCATATGACAACACAAACTTCCTCTCTCCTATTTTCCTATAAAGCAACACAAACTTCCTCTCTCCTATTTTCCTATAAAGCAACACAAACTTCCTCTCTCCTATTTTCCCATAAAGCAACACAAATTTCCTCTCTCCTATTTTCCCATAAAGCAACACAAATTTCCTCTCTCCTATTTTCCCATAAAGCAACACAAATTTCCTCTCTCCTATTTTCCCATAAAAACAAATTTCCTCTCTCCAATTTTCCCTCTCTCAAATTTTCCTCCTATTTTCCCATAAAAGCAACACAAATTTCCTCTCTCCTATTTTCCCATAAAGCAACACAAATTTCCTCTCTCCTATTTTCCCATAAAGCAACACAAATTTCC
Source organism: Acanthosepion pharaonis (assembly GCA_903632075.3). Lineage (NCBI taxonomy): Eukaryota > Metazoa > Mollusca > Cephalopoda > Sepiida > Sepiidae > Acanthosepion > Acanthosepion pharaonis. Next base: position 949,530 of record CAHIKZ030000275.1, read on the forward strand.
TCTCTCCTATTTTCCCATAAAGCAACACAAATTTCCTCTTTCATTTCTTCCTGCTTATTTTTTTTCAAAAGATTAGACACTGGTGGAAAATAAAATTGCAACACTATGAGGGATCATACCAATTTTGGTCTGATTATAGTATATGGTTTCTGATAAATTATTCAGTTTTCAGTCATCTTGTGATGTAGTAACACTCATACCAGTATACTCTCTGTGCATGAATTTTACACTGTAATTGATGCTGCAATAAGATTCAGTGAAATAGTCCAATGTAACTAAGTGTTGTGCTACATTCTTTTATTCAATTAGAACCATTTGTGGACCTTTGATAGGCTAGATTTTAATTTCTGTGAATTGTTGCATGATACATTTGTAGTATTTTCATATTGGCAAAAGTAGTCAAATGAACATTCCTATACCAGTAGATTAGGTTCTGGATAACCATGTAATATAGATGCTTGCCAAGATTGACATGTTGTAAGAGCAGCAGAGGAAGATCACTCAGCATCCACAGCACAGATCAGTACAGGTATGTCAGCACAAATAGGACTACTGACATGCTTATTCTAGCCAGGTTTCCACCAATTATATCACAACATTCTCATGTAGATCTCCATGATTGTGAAAGGGTCACTCTCATCCAAGTGATAGTCATTTATATGTACAATATATACCTGGGAAGCAATATATTTCAGAGTCTATTTGCTGGCAATAGACACACCTAAAACTCGGGCCTCACCTTTGGCATATGTGGCAGGGACGTTGAACAACACTATGTATATCCAGAACATTGTTTAGTCCATTCTGCTGCCAACATGAAAGTGATTAGCTGTTCTAGCAGGATAGTGCCTGCCCATATGGTCCCTGTGATGCTCAAAATGCTCTACAAGATTCTAAGTGACTTCCTTGGCTAGCAAAATTACTAGAACTGTCTCCATTGAACATATATATGGGATATGCCTGAGTTGTTTAGTTAATTCAACCACAACTCTTGTATTGTGTCAATATATTCAAAAAGCATGAAATAACGTATGACTTCATAATATTCACCATTGTATGGATGCAAGACTACCAGGATAAACTGTGTATTAATATGGAGTCTGAATACTCTTGACAGATCCCTTAATTATAGCTACCTGTGCATGTAATCATTTATTGGAATGCAATTATATTAAGTTGAAACACATATTCATCATGTTGTAATTTTATTTTCCTCTCAATTTTTATATATGCAGGATGCGATGGATAAATTGACTAAATTACACAAAAATGAAAATAACACTGAAATCTCATTTTAACAGATATACTTACCAAAATTGCACAAAAATATCTTGAAATACTAACTACACTGAATAATAATACTGAAATACACAGCCTCCGGATAACTTCAGAATCTCTTGCAACTCTTCTGGATGGTCTCTTTAAGTTTGTGAATGCTGCCATAATCCTTGCCTTCAGTTCATCTTTGGTATTACAAGGAGTTTTGATGGTCTCTTGCTCAACTGCACCTCATGCATAATAACCAAGAGGGTTTGCAGTCTGGGGAGTTAGGTGGCCAAATATAAGGGATGATGTCATCACAGAAATTGTTTGACAGTCATGACTGGGTTCTCCTGCTTGTGTGGCATGGTGCAGAGTTCTGTTGCAACCACTCTCTTGACCCAGGGCAGCACTACATCCTCGAGGCACTTGATGTAGGCCTCTATTTTGAGTCTGAGACCCTATGAAAAGATGAATGGAGGTATGACATCACCATCACTTGTGATCAACTCCAAACACCTTTGTAATCACCATTAGATTCATTCAACTCTTTCTGAATCCTCTGCACTTTCCTCAAATTGACACCCAAACACTCTGAAATGTTCATATTGGAGCTTCCATTGTGAATATCAAGCGGTATAGCATGCCATCCTCAAATTTCTGAAATTGTGAATTGCGTCTACTACCTTCTATACTCTACAGTTGACAAAATCAAAAACAATGTGCATGCATGGAATTAAAAATATAAAATGGTGACAATTTACCCATCGCATCCTGTGTGTGTGTGTGTGTATATATATATATATATATATATATATATATATATATATATACGTACACACACACACATTGAGGAGGGGGACAAATATTTGTACACATACAAATTTTTAATTTATTATATTTCCAACTAATGAATAAACTTATTTTTCATATAATTAACTGTACACAGATGCATAATAACTAAATATGCATAGAAAACAGAAACAAATTTGATTTAATAGAAATAAATCCCATTTATCTATTTTAATGGGTGAAAAAAGTATACATACAATGAAATTTTAAAACTTTTAAATTTCTTTAATACTCTAGATTATTCAAGTGGAATATTCTATAATGTTCCAGTATCAGTAGTTGTTTTTAGCCTAAAAAAATACTAACAGAACATTCTGTAATTGATATTTGTGCAAGAAGGTTATCATCATGGCAAGAGGTCAAGAATTGACGAATTTGCAAAAAGAATTAATTGTTAAGCTCTGGAAAGGAGGTAAACATTACAGGAAAATCTCAGACAACCTGAATATTCCATTTACCACCATTAGTTCATTCATTGAAAGGTATAAAAAAAACTCAAAACTGTTGAAAACCAAATAACAGATGCTCCATGTAAGATTTCTTCAACATCTTTGAGGAAATTAATGCATCAAATTAAACAAAATCCAATGGTTACTCATCAAGAGTTACAGGATGATTTACTTTTGTCTGGAATCTGTGTCACTAAACTGACAATAAGCAATGAAATTCATAGGAACAATCTAAAGTTACACTTCCCGCAGAAAACTCTACTGCTATAGAAAAGACACAGAGATGCCAGTTTAAAATTCGTTTGTGAACATAAGGATAAAGAAAAATTATATTGGGAAAGAGTATTATGGACAGACGAAACCAAAATTGAGTTGTTTGGACATAATTTTAGAAATCATGTATGGAGGAAAGATGGTGATGCCTTGCAAACAGTGAAATTTGGTTGTGGCAGCATCATGGTTGGGAATGTTTTTCTGCAAAAGATACTAGTAACATATCAGTTATAGATGGTAAAATGAATGCTGCAGCATATCAAAATATTTTGGAAGCAAATTTAATGATTTCAGTTGAAAATCTTGAACTTCCTCCTGATTGGATCTTCCAACAAGATAATGATCCTAAGAACGCTGCAAAATCTACAAAGAAATCGCTCGCTGAAAATAATGTAAATATTTTGAAGTGACCCAGTCAGTCCCCAGATGTAAATTCAGTCGAGAATCTGTGGCGTTATTTTAAAATTCAAATCTAATTGAGAGCTCCAACAAACATCCCAGACCTGAAGACCATATGCGAAGAAGAATGGAACAAAATACCAACTAAAATTTGCAAATTATTGAGAACTACAAGAAAAGGTTGGTTGCTGTAGAAATGAATAATGGCTATTCTACAAAGTATTAAATGAAGATAATGTATTCTTTTTTGTATTGTATGAATACTTTTTTCACTCATTAAAATGGATAAATGGCATTTATTTCTATTAAATCAAAATTTTTTGTTTTCAAAATTTGTCAGTTGTCAGTTTCCTTTTATCTTTATTCATATTATCCTTTTACAGATATATTTTAATTATATCTGAATTTTTACATATCTGTCTGTCATATATATATATATATATATATATACACGCACACAGATATATATCTAATGTTATTTAACAATTTTTCATTGCTTCTTTTTCCAAACTTTTGCCACCCATTAATGAACAAACTAAAATGATAGGCAAATCAGAAAAATGCTTCAAGTTGCAGAATTAACAGATATTTTGTGAAAGTATTTATTTGAAAACTTTTAAAGACTGACATATGGAAGAATTTTAAAAAGATATTTTGATTTTTAATTTCCGAAAGTTTGTTCAGAAATGTCCTTCTCCTGTTTTTATCTTCCTCTCTTTTTGACATAGAAATAAAAACACTTTTTTACACTTAACCCAATGTTTATCTATTAATCATGTATGCAAGTACATCAATAAGTCTGTAGCCTAATGATGAAAAAAATCATTTTATGCAACATATTTATTTTTGTATATAATTTCCATTCTTGTTAATGCACTTAATTAATTGGTGAAATAGATCAAATATCATATGCCAGGTTCCAAACTTATTGATTCACATTTATATTTACTGTCTTTTATTTTATTCTTAATTTTCTTTCTATAAATTTATCTCCATAATTTAACTTCCAGCCATTCTATTCTTTAATGATTTAAATAAAGATAAAAATATAAAATTAGTCATACTTTTTTAAGTTGTTAATCAAATATTGATTTTGAAGTTGAAGATGTTTTCTTCATTTATGTCATATACTCTTCTTGATTATAATTTGCTTTTTAGTTAAGTTAGAAAAGAAAAAATAATTTGTATATTTATTTACTTCTTGCAGAAATTATTTCTGTTTTGCATATCTATATTAACCAATCAGTGACCAATTTAGAAAAAACTGACTTGATTGCTCAGTGAAAAAAATATTGAAGTTTCTATCTAGTAGATACTTCTATCTAGTAGGTACCTCCAAAAAGAATGGAAAAACAGACCACTACCTAAGGGTTAAGATGATTTTTTTTCAAATGAGAAGTCTTTCTTGATGCTTTTAAATAGATTAAATTAAATATTTCCAATGAGCAAAATACTTTGCTCTATTTCAAAAACTAATTAAATTGTCTGGAAGAATTGCTTTTGCTTTTTTAAAAAAAAAATAGCTGATTAAAATGCATTTCTTAGTCCAATAGTAGCTGTTTTGGTGTGTCGACAGCCTGATGACAGAGCTAATGTTTGTTGTTCTATGAAAATTTTATTTTTTATTTGTAAAACATAATTTAAGAAAATGATGTGAACACCTTTTTTTATAATTTTTAAATACTCAGTAATCTTAAAAATTTAGAAAAAATAGTTTCCATAATCTAAAGTTTTATTAAATTTTAGAAATATTGACATTAAATTTACAGTACTCATTGCTCTTATTTTCTGATAATGTTGTGTATTGGCATCCATACTTACAAAAATGTGTACATTTATACACATACAAAAAATTCAAAATTCTTTTAAAAATATTGGTGTTTGATGATTTTTCCATTTATGATTAGTAAATATAGGTTTCACTTAATAAATATTATCATCTAAGAGGCTGAAATTAATACAAAATTTTAAAAGATTTAAAATTTAATCAATTTTTCTAATAAAAATTTCAAAATAATGAAAACAATTTTTGAAAAAATCCATTATTCATCAAAAAAGTTTTTTTTTCCTTAAGACAATAATTTTGTTAATAAATCTTATTTATAAAAGAAATTAAATAATGTTATAGTTTTATTGCATTTTTTATTTCACAATTCCTGTTTGAAAAAAAAATTGATTTAAATTCTCCAAATAGTTCTGCTTTTAACTAATATAAAATATAAAGAGGCTGAAATTTTGATTTCCAAAATTTTCATAAGATTAAGTGGGGGTAACAGATGTTTTTTAAAAAAAAAAAAAAAAAAAAATTATTTCTACCAAAATTTTCTTAAAAAAAATAACTTCATTCATTTGTGAAAATTTATTTAAAATCTGAGAATTTCCAACCAATGTGGTTTTAACACCAAAAAAGACGCTAAAAATACCTATACTAATTTTTCGTGCATCGCTGACTCAATGAAAACAAGATATTTAACCAAAATTTGAATGTGGCAGAAAGGATTAAAAAATTAAAAAAAAAATACCTTTGTCTTCCCTCTCAATAATAGCATAAACATTTTGACAATAAAACTTTGTTTTTATCAAATTTGTGCCCTTTTTAAGAAAATTTTTGGAGGTACCTATCTAGAAATTATATTTTCAAGTACAGCTAATATCAATTTCATTTAGAAATAAAAGAAAATTTGTAACCTAACTTGAATTTTTATAGTCTTATTTTTTAATTTTGATGGATTTTTTTTTTTTTGCATGTATCATTTTACATTTGATAACAACTGTGTAGCCTGTTGTTACAAAATATATAACATAATTTCTTGGTTATTCTTTACAATTGGTAAGTATCTTTCCTTTTTTTTTATAGACAGATTTAAAAAAGATGTTTTATGTGTGGCTTTCAACTTTTCATTTTTTAAGTCTGTCCATTTACATATCTTTTCAATTTTTGCCAGAAAATCTAATATTTAAATATTAAATCCAGTTTGGTTGAATCCTATTTGGTTTGTTCTTTCCAGAATATACATCAAGCACCTATTCATTAAACTCTTACAGTAAATCCTTCAACAATGACTTGTTCCTTTATAGAATAAATATCTTGTTGCTATAACTATTAAACCCATATAAATTAAATATCCCAAATGATATATTGTCAAATCAACCAATCAATTAACTGATAATGATTTTTTTACATTTAAATAATCAAGCTTTAATTTACCATAATTATTTCCTATATTTGCCTAAATAGTTTTACATACACATAATTTTATATATACATTGTTGCAAAAAGTAACCACTAACCAATGATACATCTAGACTGAGCCACAATTTTGATTTGCATCATTACCAATACCCCAATGCACACGAACAGAACCTCACAATATCACCAGGTTTTATAATTATTTAATTGAATAGGGAATTACTATTAATAATAGGTTAATGTTATATAATTTTATTTTACTTGTAAACAATTCTTATTTGTAATTTCAGTGTTTATATTTCAATCATTACATCATAAGTTTATATTTCAATCATTACATCATAAGTTTGATCTGGACAAAAGTTTCTGAAGTCATTAAGAGAAAATTTAATATACAAACTGTTTACATTTGTTATTTGCCCAATACAATTTCCAATATTGTGATAAAAGACAAAATGATAATGAGATGTCTACATATCTTTTGAAAGAAATAAAAACTCTTTTATTCAAGCAGTGCTTAAAATGTGAAACTGAAATCAAGCACCCACCTCTCACTTGTACAACTTTTGAACAGCATCCAGATTCTCAAAGGACAAAAGAGGAAAATATTTTTCAATTCTTTTTTTAAACAGCTTCAAATAATTACTAACATTTATAATAAAAGACAAAATATGTGACAAAAACTCTTTATGCTTAAGATCTTTTATAGCCAAGTGATCAATAATAATGGAATTATCAGAATAAAGTTATCCAACAGACAAAAAGAAACCCAAAGAAATTAATTCTAAATGAGATGTAAAAGAAATTCAACTCTAGTGATATAAGCATTGTTCTGAGAAGCTAAAGAAATATGTACTTTTCATTTGTATCTTAATAAGATGCAAATTCTTAGCTTCTTTATTAAGAAATTACACACACAAACATTATAATATATATATATATATATATATATATATATATATATATATATATATATAGGTAGATGTATGAGCAACTCTGAGTTTCATGCCAAAGCAATTCTTACCTCTATACTATTGGCACATGACACAGAAAGGAAATTTTTTAATGCATTATATACATGATATATATAAATGCCATACCGGCCACCTTAGCACTCAATTCTTATGAAGAGTGATGCATTTAAAGCAGCAGTAGCCATTAAAAATTCTCTTTTTTCTCATAGTGCTCAATCAGCAAACAAGAGCATAATCATCCACTGTTTCACTGTATCACAACAGCTCATCAGTGTGGCTAGACATCCAATTGCTTCAAGCTGGGCTCAAAACTCAACCAATTTGACATCAGTCAGAGACCCTTACCCCTAGGCTTATATATATATATATATATATATATATATATATATATATATTGCTGACTTTAAATCCTTATTAAATTATGTAAAAAAAATAAAGTAAAATATATTTATTTATCTTCAAAACTACATTTGAACAGCCCTGAAAGAAAACATCATATAAAACTAGACAAAAACTTGTTGACTCTTTTATCTTATATCGTTGTTTATATTTAGTAAACTTGATATGCATGCACTTCTAGTTTTATCTGTCAGGCTACTCCTGTTACGAGACTTAACAAAAGTCTATCACTGAAAAGAAAGATTCACAAGCACCTGAAGACAAAAACATGAATAGTCATTCTGTTGCAAGGTTTTTAAACAGACAAAATTTTCTGGAATGGTATTTAATACTTTGTTTTCTACATACCCACCCTCTCATTTCTAATCGCTCCTTTTCAATATTTTCCAAGCCAATTCAGAGGTCAACAAATTTTGGCTTCCAAATTGAGCGACTCTGAAATTCAGTCAACTGCATTTCAAAATCATCTATGTGTATCCATGAAAACATTTACAAGTTTAGTTCATCCAGTTTGGAGACTTAGTGAATTTTGCTGCCTCTTCCAGTTCTCTGAATTTATCAAACAGTTGATTCATTGATGTTTGCAAACAGCTTTTGAAGACATTGGCAGTCTATTCTACCATCTTTTGGGAGATCCTTGATGTACCTATATAAGTTTCGAAAGTATCTAAATCTTTCATTATCTACATCCCTCTTAAAAATTTCTAGTTTCATTTGAAAAGCATTTCTGTAACCAAACATAATATCAAGTGCCTTGCCAGAGCCCTGTAATTTAATATTCAAGTCATTTAAATGTTCACAAAATTCTGCAAAAAAACATCAGTTTACAAATCCACATGATCTCAAAGAGCTTTATCTCCTCTAAGCATTCAACAAATCATTTCAGAACTAAGCTGTGGCAGATATTACTTTTAAATTTGTGTTTATCGTGTATCTTAAAGAACCTTGCATCCATTTGGTGATATAAGTATTTTTATTTTTTTTTGTTAGCAGAAAATCAAGGCATGATCTTGTCTTACATGGTGCAGAGCAATTCCACTCTGTGTTGCCATCCACAACTTTCAGGGTTTTTTTTTTTCTATCTGACGCTAATACTTTGGATCAGTTTCCCACTGTCCATTCAATTTCACTGAAGTCCCTCTCAACTTCCTTCATGGACCCATCACATTACAGAAAATTTAAACTAGGCCTGTTATTTCAGGAAATCGATATTCCCATCAGACAAACTTTGTGTGATTTTCTTTTTTCTTCACACTTCTTAAACATAAAAACAAACTTTCGCTCCAGATCTCCTTGACTACCACTTCTCTCTCTTCCTTATCATTTGTCAGTTTTAGGGGTGCATGATCAATAAATTTATGAAAACACACTTAGCTACATTAATATTTTCACAGATATACATTTCTGTATTTTTTGTTTTTGTCTTCAGAGCCTTAACTAATGCAATATTTTTTTAATCTAGCTCCCTCTGTATCATTGCTCTCTCCAACAGAGAGTACATGACAGTACATTCTTCATCAGGGTTTTCACGTATCCTCTGAAACCTATCTATTATATTGGGCAGCAGGTTTACCATCACACCCTCCTCTGAGTCACTGTCACTCATAGGTACCACTAAGGTAACCTTTCACATTGGTCTATTTCTCCCTTCTGGAATGTTCCATTCATTGACCTTTGGATTGCAAAGATCAACAGCATGTGGCTTTATAGTTGTAACCATAAGCTGTTCCTTAATTCTATATGAGACTGGGTCTGTTCTTTCTATAACTATATAATGTGGCTTCCATCTTTTATCTAATTTATGTCTTCTCTGATGGTTCTTAATGTATACTGGTTCTCCTTTTTCAAAGATAATTTCTTTACTCTTATTTTCCACATATTCTTGTTGCTTTTTCTTAGCTTTAGATACATTTGCTTTCATTCTAACAAAAGCTTTATGTTGTTCCTGGAAAGCTCTTTGGTGATGTTCATCTCCCTATTAAGGTCTTCTAGGTTGTAAAATATTATCTACAAATAACACTACATCTCTATATATTAGTTTAAAAGGCGAAAATTTTGTTGTCTTGTTTTCATTGAATCTGATCACTGTTAGTGTCTGATTCAAGTGTACATCTCAGGATCATTCATTATCAGCTACTGTCTTTGCTAATATGTCGTACATCATGAGATGTAGCCTCTGCACTCTACTGTTGCTTTGAAGATGGTAAAACGACGTAGTAATGTGATCAGTCCTCAGATTTTCCTGCATTTCTTTCTTAATCTGATTTACATTTTCGGTGCCGTTATCTGAAAGTATCTGCAATGGAGCACCGAAACGAGAAAAAAATTTCATCTATCAATAAATGAACAATGACTTCACTTTTTTTTATTAGGAACAGCAAATGCCTCAGGCCATCTGCTATATAAATCAATAAAACTATGTATTGATTGCCTGATAATGAACAAGGATAAAAGGTCCCAATACATCAACTGCAATCTTAGCAAAGGCGTATAGGGGAAGGTCATTTTTCTGCATTCTAGGATTATTTTTTTTGGAGATTTCTAGATTGACATGAGACACACATACTAATGTGATTGGCAGTGTCTTTATACATACCAGGCCAAATGCATTTGCACCTTATAGCTCTCGCACTCTTTTCTATTCCTATGTATCCATTTTCATTATAATACTGTCGTATAATATTCATACAAAGATGACTTGGGACATATAATCATACGGTAGGTTCATCGTCGTCTGGATTTGTTTAATGGTAAAGCATATCCTCCAACAGAACATACTTATCACCTTCCTTAACACTCACGTTACCTGCTTTAATGTGGTGTTTCAATTCCTTAATGTCCTTATCTGCATCTTGCACTATTATTTACACCCTGTATTTGTGGTTTCACTTCATTTGTAACTAGGTTTTCTTCCATTCTATACAATGCAAAATCTTGTGGTTCAAACTGATTGGAATTAATTACTACTACCTCATGCATTCATCATCTATGTGTAATTACTTAAAATTCTTATCCACTAGTGAGTTGGGTTATCTTGATAAATCTGCACGCACATTATTTCTACCTGCTAAATATTCTACCCTATAGTCATATCCCTTGATACTAAGGGCCCACAGTTGAATCTTTTTATTTTGTATTGGTGACTTCAAAATGTACTGAAGAGGCTTATGGTTCATAGATATTATAAATTTCACATTATGAAGGTAGTGATCTAGTTTTTGTAATGTGTAAACAATAGCAAACACTTTCTTTTCTGTAGTCAACAAGCGGGTTTGCATATTGCTTAATCAGGGAGATAGAAAAGCCCCTTTATTTTCTATCTCCTTCCCTGTTACTTTGTCAAACTGAGTTTGCATCAGGCATACACCAACAGCCGAATTCAAAACGTCTGTATGTATTCACCTTATCTCACTCATCTATCCCCACTCGCCAATAACCCAATTTCAAATCTAATTTTAAAAAAATACTTAGTGCTATCTAAAGTTGCTAATATATCATCAATAACCAATCTCGGTTGTCTCATTTAAAGAACAATAGTCAATGCAAAAATGTTTTGTTCCATCCTTTTTCTGGGATAAAACTAGGAAAAGACCAAGGGCTTTGCTATTTTTCTATCACCTTAACATCCAACATCTCATTTGATGGCCTTATCTGCTTGATCTCAGAGCTTCAAAGGTGTACGTATGATACAGGTTCTTCTTAATTGAACAGTGTTAAATTTCATCTTCACTGTATCAGTTCTACAGAGATCTTTATCGGTAGCCACAAATAAATCCTTATTTTTTTTTTTCCAATAACTTTTGCATGGGAGCACTAATTTCACTGGGTACTACAACATTACTAATATCTATATTATTACTATCACCACTGGATACAGTATTTATTCACTTTGACAGCTGGAGAAAGTCTACCCACTGCACATTCTTGCCGAAGAATAACAGTTTGATTTGTATTGTTAATAACAACTATTAGTATTTTCCTATGGTCATTCGTCCTTACTAATGCATTCATCACTGAAATATCTACGAAATTACTTAGAACAGACAGATTTGGGATTTCTATGAATGCAGTTTTTCTTTCTCTAACTTATTTCTAATTGTAACCAAACATAAAGTGGCCTTCTGAGGCTTTAATGTAGTGTTGAAGGTCATCCATGCTATATTTGCTAGAAGGAAATCCTCTTCTAAAAACATGTTTATATTTGCTAGAAGGAAATCCTCTTCTAAAAACATGTTTATATTTGCTAGAAGGAAATCCTCTTCTAAAAACATGTTTATAACATTGATGTGTAAAGCTCCTAAATTGTAGTAAATATGTGTGCCATTTTCTGTAGCCAATCACGACCTAGAATAATATTTCTGTTTAAATTTTAAATCATATAGAATTCATGCTTGACTACTGCTCAACCAACTAAAAAATTTACAGTCACATGCCTGTCAACCCTCAAGTATGACCCATTAAATGTTTCTAAGTTTATTTGTCTATCTTCAAGAACAGGCTTAGTCTTTAGAGTCAACACTTTCCTGTGCATAATCAGTCTCTTCTCGTGTATCTATCAGCGCTCTATAGCTCATGCCAATAGTAATTGTATTAAGATTTTCCATATCATTTATTTTTAGTGTCAGCAATCCTCCTGTGTATTCTGTAACCTTTTTACAGACAGATCATATATAATTTTCCTGAACCCTGCAGTTTTTCTGCACATGCCCTTTACAACCACATCTCCAACAGGTGATTGGGTGCATGTTTTGAAACTATTTTTCTAGGTGGACGGTCGAAAACTATTTGACTAGGTGGATCATTTTCCCTATCACTATCTCTCTGCACTGGCATTTGACTAGTCCAATAATCCCTTATAGTCTGCCTCTTACCCTGATCTCTATGTATTTATTGCCTGGATATTAATCCTCTGCCTATGGTGATTGACTTCCATCACTTGATGGGAACTTTCACACCTAACCTGGGATAGGATCAAGGTTTCTGACATCACTGTCTGTGCAGCTTCTTCTAGGATTGCCAAGTCTTGCCTAATTATTTGAGTTTGCACCTACATGCTGTGCAAACCTCTCCTAAATATACTCAGCAACTGTTTCTCCATTTTCAGACCACTATTAGGTCCAACCACAAAGGCCTTGTTAAATAGGGAGACTACCTTAAACTTGTATTCTTCTATACTCTCCCCCTATAATTGTCTGATGGTCGACAGTCACTGTAATGCTTACGTAAGACTTACAGTTTCCTGATAGCATTGGTCCATCAGGGCTTGTTTCAAGGAAATTTCCCACAAAGTCCACCACCTTCCCCATACTCAACTGATATGCCACGAGGGTCCTTCTTCCCTTCAGTATTTCAGCAGCCAGAAAATATTTTTCTAAATCTCTCCTCCATGCTTGATACATTTTCTTCTGTCCATCAAACCTTATGATATTCGAGAGAGGGGGAGAGAAATGACAGCTAACAGATCATTTTAGAGGCCCACACCTAACCTTTTAATTTCGTTGGTTACATGAGAAAGTTCATTTGAAAATATTTGGTGGGGCCATGATGGAAAGAAAAGAGAAAAACAACAAGAAATCAAATTAGTACTTACTGAGATCTTTTCTTTTCTCGGATGTTTTCTCTGGGATTTTATTTCTTTTCCTCAATCACTTTCTCACAGCTGGGTTGGCAAATCAAAGATTGACATTGGTCATGGCATTAATATTTCAGCCCTTTTGCATTGCAGCTCCGACCAGAAATCAGGTTCATTGACAGGGTGCAGTTTCTTTCAGTCAAACAATTGTGGCTTAAATATTACCTTTTGACCAGATCCACAAGCGAAGAACAAAACAATTTCTAGCAGTAAACCCGATTTTATTTTTAGGTAGTACTTTATTTCTATAAGTGTGCGAAGGCAGGTTGAGGCATAAGTGTGTGGGGAGGAGGGTATGCAAATCATCGGCCATTCTCTGTCTTTATGCAGGCCCACTTCATTCCTTCTGTTCTCTTTTGCACAGGTTAGTCAGTTTTATAAACAACAGTTTTCTTTGTACAGTCATCTTCGTCTAAAAAAAGTAATTAATCTTCCTTCCATCACTTTCTCTCAGTCTGAGCCTCTTGAAGTTGACTCCAATTACTGATAGCCATCAGTCAAAAGTATTCCGTATCAAGTTGTTTTAAATTTAACTCGTATTGCTACATGTAGATAATTTGTTCACAATTGCTTTACATATTTCAACCCTGGTAGTACACTCAGGTAGTGTTACACGGGCAGCCATCTATTCACACACTTCATCACGCCTATAAAATCAAGAAAAAGTTGATGATGTAATGTTCGTACTTTCATCAACACAAATAAAAAAAATCTTACATGAAGACAAATTTTTTGTCAATTGTTCAGCTGTATTCCTTTCCGACTTAAGTATCTTATTGTCAACTGTTTTCTTACTCACAGACAAATCTTTAATGTGCTGAATTATCTTTTCCTTTTCTGAAAAATTGTCAAAAAGGAATGAGGTACATTCTAACCAAGTCTCTTTAATATACTCGCCATCACTGAGTGACTTTCCATGTTGGGCAATAACATTTGAAACCTCAAAACTGACAGCAACTAAGTTGGAATTGGGCCTAACTGAAATAAAGTTCATAAAAGTATCAACCTGTTTTTTGTCTTACTCAGTTCATGAGAAATTCTCATTGTTCCTTCTCATTTTTATTTCTTAAGTTCTTATGAACATTTTCAAAATGTCTCTTTACAGAAGAAGCCCTACAAATGACTGTTTCAGAACAGAAAATGCATAAAGTGTTATAAATGTCTGTCTTAATCATGTCAAATTTTTCAGTCCATTAATTTTTAAATTCTTTAATATCCCCTTTTATTTGAATGACATCATTTCTTAGCTGATGATCACAATATTCTGCACAATCTGTAAAAGACAGAAAATAAAAATACATGAGATAATGATATCCATGAAAGAGAATATGGAGTGGTTCACACTCCTCTCTGGTCTTTTAAACAGGAGTAGAGGTTTATCCCTTGTTTCCTGCTTAGTATTGTGTTTCTGATTCCTTCTAAAGTCTTCTCTTTCTCTTTCACTCCCAGTAGCCCCTTGTATCTTAATGGCATTATTGCCTTGCTTGGGTTGAGTTGATTTAAAAAAAAAAAAAAAAAAAATCTAATAAGTTTTGTGTGCCAAAAACAAGTCATCAGCATACCATGCTTGGCACATGTGTCAAGGGTTTCCACTCCTGATCTAGGGGAAACTGTCATTAGATCTGATGTGTATCGAAGCACAGTTTAAAATTTCAGACTTAACATCTTCTGCAATAGACATTATGGCTAATCTGATGCATATTTATGAATATATGGATGCTATATATATATATTTAATGTTTAAAGTTCACTACCACACAAAAAGAGAATGTTTAACAGGAAAATTAATTCATTTTAATAATATGTGGAAATATCCACTCTTTACCTGAAAAAGGTTGTGAGACCTGAAACGCATGTTGCAAAATTATGGAAAATAAAGCATAATATATATTTTTAAAAAATCTACATTTCAACCAAAAATGTTCTTGGTTTCTCTCTTCTTTTTATTTTATATATATATATATATATATATATATATATATATATATATAAAGTGAACATAGAAGTCAACACTTAGAAGCGACAGTCTGTTTCATGCTATATGCAATCGTCAGGCCACGGTGGCCTGACGATTGCATATAGCATGAAACAGACTGTCACCTCTAAGTGTTCACTTTATATTTACCCACACTCTATCTCTGATATTGAGCACTTTATCCCATAAATATAGCACACCTTAAGACTATATTTCTTTATATATATATATATAGAGAGAGAGGAAAACTTATCTTAGTTGATATGTTTCATCCTCGAGGGAATTTATCAAGGCAAATAGAAGGGTGTTATTTTGTATCTAATACTTATTATAAGTGCAAAAATTTTATTGGTTTTTCAAAATTTCATATATATATATATATATATATATATATATTTGTATCACTTTAAACATTATTTTTATTGTATACTTGTATTTTAGTAGACTCTCCATTTGTTTATTAAGCAGTATATTTATTTTCACCTGCCAACATGAATATTTGAGAAATCTTATTAAAGAAAAATTTTTATATAAATATAATAGGATGTTTCTTGCTCCCAAATATTTACATATTTAATTTGTTAAAAACAGGTGTGCTTCTTACTTGAACATTAATTCAATGCTAATACAGAATAATTTAAAAAAAAAAAAAATGAAAGAAAGAAAAGTCATCGTACATTTGGTTAAATGATGTTTTAGTTGAAGCATTCAAAATATTTACAGCTAAGTAAGCTATGATACGTCCCTCCCACAAATTTTGATCTCATCAGAGCAAACGGATATTAATGAGGTATTTTTTCTCAGAATTATCAAACAATTACAATTGATATGTTCTGTGATCATGTCCATGCTAATATATATATATATATATATATATATATATATATATATATATATATATATATATATATATATACACACACACAGCATGAGACAAATTGAAAATGGCATATATTTTAACCAGTTGTGAAATTGATTTCTAAAATAACTGTGCTTCAAGTTTTGGCATCAGGTAGACAAATGGATGCTTGTGATTTTGAAAAAAAAATTTAGGAATTATTATTAATATATAATTTTTTTTTTTTTTAATTATGAATCAGAAATTATTTTAAATCTTTTAAAGTTGAAAGGTTGGGGAATCTTATCAATTTTTACTTTTTTTTAAAATTTGTTATACTCCAAACTTCTCATCAAATTAACTTATCTTCACTCATATTCAATGCTTCTTTTACTCTTAACATATTTTGCAATAAAAATCTAATCATTGAGCTGCTCTGAAAAAGAATGAAAAAAGGTTTTAAAAAAAAAAGAAAAAAAAAGAATTCCATATCAGTTTTCACTTCATTGTTTCACTGACTTGTCATTTAAACTGACCACTGGTTATTTTTCTCAGTTTCCAGAATTTTGTGGACAAACTCAATCTCCCTGTGGACTTTTCTATGTAACGAGGCCCAGCCAACGACTGGCTTCGTATTGGCCAGGTGACATACTCTTGTCTTCCAGCTCGTGTGCTTTTCTCTCTGTCATGCTTTGTCCTTTTATTGTCTTGTCACAATCCCCTCTAATTACCCATCATCTTATGCTCGTGATGCTTATGCATCAGTTTTATTTTGGGGATGCTGACAAAGAATGGTTGATGTTGATCATGGAAACCTTTTTTTTTTTTTTTTTTTTATATTGGGAGCTTATAG
Source organism: Acanthosepion pharaonis (assembly GCA_903632075.3). NCBI lineage: Eukaryota > Metazoa > Mollusca > Cephalopoda > Sepiida > Sepiidae > Acanthosepion > Acanthosepion pharaonis. The sequence continues at coordinate 966,624 of CAHIKZ030000275.1, forward strand.
ATAATTCACATCAAAGCATTCTCTGAACGCATCTCTTTTGCATGACCGGTCGATTGTTTCAGAGTTTAACTTTTTTTTTTAATTTTATATAAACTTTTGTATTTCACTCTATTTTTTTGATTTATTTTAGCTGTACCTAGTTATTGTCGTATCTGTTGCGGTTAGATGTCTTCGCTTGCCATGCACTTAAGTGTGAAAATATTTTAAGAAGTGACTTTGTCATATTTCCAAAGTTCTGATGTTCATTTCTTCTATGGATTCTTCAGTTTACAATGTTTATTTTGTAATGCAGCATTTCAACTGAATATTCTTTCATTGTCTTTATGTCCATATTAAAAATGGTCTTTAAAAGCTATTTTGTACTTTCTCAATTTAAGAAAAGTAATAAAAAAAAATTTTTTTTTAAAAAGTATTAAATGACTTTTAAGGACCTTACACTGCAATATAGTCTTCAGTAAAGTTTCAAAATATTTCTACTGAAATACAATGAAGATACTAGTGCAATATATATATATATATATATATATATATATATATATATATATAGGCAGCATATTTTCATTTAAGTAGGCTTGGTTAAATAATTTAGACATATCTTGTCAATTAGTTTTTGTTGTGATCTTTTCAAGTTCGTGGATGAATATTTTGTAGACTTAGACAATTGAGTAAGAAAAATGACAAAATTTTCTTTCAAATAGTTTTTATTTTCACAACTTAACCCTTTGAAGATTGTCTCAGATGAGATTGAAACTACTTTGGAAAATAAAAACTATTCAAAAGAAAATTTTGGTATTTTTCTTATTCAATTTTCTAAGCCTACCAAAAAAATTAATCCGCAAACTTGAAAAGGTCACAACAAAAACTAATTGACATATGTCTGAATTATTTAACTAAACCTGTTTGAAAATATATATATATATATATATATATATATTTCTGATGTCTATTTTGAAAATGAGATTAAACAGTAGATGATTTAAGTTTGACTAGTGAATGTATGCAATATGTTTTATATTATGTGTAACTATTTTTATGCCGCATGTGATATTTACAGTCTATGCACTTTTTATTTTTATTATTTTTCAGTATTTGATATTACTGGTGTCAGTTATTATTATTGTAGATGGGGATGCAGAAAAGTTCTTTTTAAAATCTGACCAAATGTCAGAAATTTGGAGAAGGGCTTCTTGTTTAAGCCTAGCACTTTTCAGCACCCCTTGTTTGTTTTATTATTTTTATTTTTTTTTTTTTTTTTTTTTATGGCTTGTCTCCAGTCCTCTTCAGGTCACATGATTTCAATGATTGTTTCTTGGTACATACTCTCAATAATCTCCACTGTAAGGTATTTGCATTATGTTGCCTGAAGATGGTTGGAAATTGTGCTGACCAAAATCTTCTGAAAATGTGCAGTTATTGATCTTGAATGAATAAGTTTGTCATCGATGTTCAGTGAGATACAACCTGTGAATTTTATGAATTGTCACCTCATTTTATTTTTTAGTAACATCAAGTTATTTTAATTTTTCATCCTTAACAAGAAACTTGTCTACTTTAAATAACCATTTTTTAATTTTTACTCGTCTCAAATGAAATACGCTTCAGTCTTCCACAAATTGTTCAATTTTCAAATTATAATAAATCATAAATTATAATAAATCATAATTACTTTCCATTGTTAATTGTTCTATTTAATTGCAATTCTTTGAGAAATTTAAGATTTTGAAATTTTTTTTACAACATTGGACTAAATGATGTTTATGACAGAATTTTCTTTGATAAGACAAAGACATGTTTGGTTTGCCTTTCTGGTGTAAAAAAAATCAAGGGGAGATAACACTTGAATGTTTCAGCCAACTGAGAACAGCTTTGTGTTAAAAAAAAACACAATTCTACTTATTCCAAGTTTTAATTTTTCTTTTGCGATTACTTGTTTATCACAAATATATTCACTGTCATCCGCATTGAAAATCTTTTTAGATTTCTTCTTTTTTGTCCAATCACTTAATGGACTAATGTTCCTGGTTGCTTTGTTTTTCAGCATCAAATTAATCAGTTTGAATAATCTCTTTCCAGAATGTTTATGTTGTCATCTTGTATCATTTTTTATGAAAATCATATCTCTTGACTTAACATCGGATTTCTGCAGTTTGCATTCAAGGTTAAAAGCGAGCAAATTGAAATAAAAGAAAATTGACAGTGATAAATATAATTATCTCTGTTCTAATGTCATTTTTAATTTGTAATTTTTATTTATAGTTGGACTAATGTCCTCATCGTTTCTATTAATCTCTTGTACTCTCCAGCCTTCTTCAGGGATCTGTTGATACGGGTAACCTTCTGAGAATCTCCAACAGAACCCTTTATTTAATCTACAGCAGTAGATTGTTCTGTGTGCAACTAAGGATATCTCACCATTTTTTTTTGTCTTTAGTTATTGTTAGTGTTATTTCCACTTTATTATTTCTCTGCAAATCTCCAAGTACATAAACATGCTTTCGTTAATGATTTTTGGTGTTACCACTCATTTTACAAACATATGGCTATGATCTTCCATTTCTTCCTAATTTTTCTTCCATCATTTTTGTTTTAACTCCAACAGTGTCTTGTCATGAAATCTTTTTTGTTACTTGAGTTTCTGTAATTATATCAACATCATTATTCGCTGTTTTTTGGGGTTTTTTTTGTTTCGTTTTGTTTTTGTTTTTTTTCTTGAAACCCAGTCAAAATGAATTACTTTCCTTGGCTTCATTTTCAAGTTTTCTACTCATTTACATTTTTGACTAAACAATGACCAGATTTAGAAATCAGTTTTGATGTCACCCAAACATCTTCTCCATGCAGTTTCTAGGTTGCTTTCTTTTTTTTTTCAAATTCCTGTTCTTATTTGAATTACCAGCTATATTAGTTTTCTATTTGTAACACCTGTTTCTGTCTTGTTATGCACTTATGGCTTTTGATTCTGAAATTGGTCTGCCATTTTTTTCTTCAAGGTTTTCATAATCTTTGGTTTCTTTGTCCCTGACATTGTTGCTTTCTTCACTCATATTCTTATTGGGTTTGCTGCATTGGGAAAATCTGTGGTGTCTGAAGTTAGTGTGGTTTGATCAAATATAGTAGAATTTATCTTTCTAAAATCTAACCTAGATGAATGTCCCCTGGATATAAACACCTCTATGTTCAACTAAGAATAATTGCTGGTCCATTTCATGTTATTCATTGACACAACAGAATTTTTCTGAAGATTCATGAGAAATAAATGTGTCTGGGGCTACGGAGATCATTGAGATAGTTGTCAATAACTGTAAATGAAGTGTCATTGTCATTAGTTTACCCACCAAGATATCAGCAATCTTTGAAGTGAGGGGATCACAATGTACATTTTGGAAATGATTCTATGCATTAATGTACTAGCCTACAGCAAGATCAACTTTGCCACTAATATCTGTCATTATTTTAGTATCTCACCTAAAACTTGGTTATAATCTTTCACACAAATCATTCAAACATTCACTTACTTTGTATCAATCACCTTCATGTAGATATTAACTTTCTCACATAGTTCTCAAAAAAGGCTTTTTAGAGAACTGACTGTAATTATCAGTGAGGAATTGCACTGGACAACCATAAATACTAATCCACAACTGATAAATATTTTCTCTATAATCTTTTCCGGCTTCTTTAATTTTACAAACAGACAATTTCATAGAATTAATGATGACATGAAACAAGTGGACACTGTTTCAAGTCCATAACTACACATACACCAAAAGTAATTGCCATTGTGTTGCATTGCTAGGTATATGCTTATTTGTATCAAATAAGAACAAACACACAATTTAAACCTTTATACACTTTATTTACTATTGGATAACCATAGATGTAAAACATGACCAGTGGATTACTGGTAGATTGATAGTTCAATATGTTACATGTGAGGATGCATGACTGCCATCTTGAAATCCCTTTTCTTCTCTGCTGCTATATAGTTTTCACATTCAGGTTGAGAAGTCTCCTGTACTTTTTAGTTTTCTTTCTCACATTTGTTAATATTTCCATTATACTTCAACATATTTCCATACTGATCATGTATTGTTATGTCTCTTCTATCAAAGTCTAAAATGAACACACCACCATCATCTTTGGTAACTACGACCATCAATAAGCCTATTAGTATAATATAGACCTCCTGGATATAGTTAGGGTAGTTGCAGCTGTATAAACTATCTGATTCTCTAAACTAATTGCCCTTTTCAAAATTCAGGTTTGTTGGGATTGGAAAAGCTATCAAATCATCCATGAAACTTCTTTCACTGGGCTTTCAGATTTTGCTGTAAGTCAATACAGCAATCACAGAAATTGCTCATTGTTCTTGATAGATAAACTGGTTGATTTTACTGTAATGTTCATCATATTCATTACAGTACTGTCATAGATCCTTTAGCCATCAATAATATTCAAATATCTCAACAGGTTCAGAAACTAACAAGCATTTTATTCTTTTATATACTTTGTCCCAAATTCTCCAAACATTTTCAGCTGTCTCATTTGTAGCAGTGACTTACCTCAGCAACCCCAAAGGGCCACAGTCACATGTATGTTTTGCAAGGGGGTGTGGAAACAGCATATCGACAAGCTTCAGACGGACAGTGAATCAGACAGCATTTTGTGCTGATGGAAGTGGTGGTGTCACTTGTAGCCATTTTTATTGGCTGGTTCTGGGTGCTCATTGGCTGAGTGCTGGCTGGGTCAGGTGTATAAAACATGGTACGCTCATTTAACAGGTGTTCATTTTTTTTTCATTTGGGACGGCGAGTGGTGTATTGAAGATTGAGGCAAGAAGTGTGGATTTGTTTTGCCAAGTGACCATATTGAACTCATACTACCTTTCTTTTCCTGTGTGTGCTTCCAACCAATTTTTGCAACCTCATTTCCTCTTTTTTTTCCAATTGTAGAACAACATCATAGAAATCTTCATAAGAATGTCCATTCTTGTTTATGTTCTAAATTAAAGACCAACAAATTACCAATTTTTTCTTGCATTTTTCCCAATTGTCTTTTCTTAAAACCTGTTGTGCTTCATTGTAATTAATCTCAGCCAGGATTAGTGAGACATTATGTAAAGTGAAACAAACTTAGATCTTTTTTCTCAAACATATTCATTTGTTCTCTCTTTGATCTTATTCCAAAAAACTATTTTTTGCTATCAAATATCAGTATCAAAAATGTTTACTGAAAATCATTTAAATAAACACTCCCCACTTTTTGATACATACTTTCTATATCCAAAGTATCTACTCCTCCTCCACATCCAATCCTCACTCTTTGCGAACTTTCTCTTCCAGAACTTTTTGATTCCAAGACCTTTAACTCATATTGACAATTTCTTTCAATTGTAAACCTCCTTCATTTCTTGATACAAAATTGGCAAATTTATGGTGACAATTTTTTTTTTTAAATGTTTTTATAATTTTTCTTCTTTGCCTTTCAGTTTCCGTTTTTTGATGGGCAAAACTCGGGAACGTACATCATTCTCCCAGATTTCTTAGAAGTGAACCAAGATGAACGTCATCCTGCCACCAGCAACCTTCTACCATCACCTCTCATCATGTCAGACCAAGTGCCTACCCTAGCTGAAAGGAGCAGGCTCCCCAACCAAGCAGCAACAAAACGTGACCACAGCTGAATTTGATAACCCCTTGTGTCAACCCACTCCAAGTTTTGTTTTATCAACATATCTGATATTGCTGTTGGTCTGTCAGTCCATTTCACCCCACCACCACTACCAATCTAGTTTTTAACTTGTATATCTTCTTTCAAAATTTGTAATACAGTTTCTCTATTTGATTCTTAAAAGGTCAACAAAATTTTATTTTTGGTTTATTTAATGTTCTTGTAATTTTCCATTTTCAAAGGGAGACGCTAGAAACTGATTGAAAATATTTTTCACTCTTTTTTAGATTAATGCCAACTTTCTTCTCAAATTAAAAACTTCATTTTTAAAGATTTTTTTTTTATTTCCTAGTTAACAAATTTCAGATGTAAAAAAAAAAAAACAATTACATATTTTATTAGTAGCTTATAATTTAAAAAAAAATATCTGGTTGAATGTTGACAACAGGATTTTGTTGTATAAGCCACACACACACATATTTTACATACTTATTTTTATATTTATTTTCTAAAATTTTGAATAATGTAAATTTTTTTTTTTTTTTTTTTCTTCTGGATTAATTTAGATCAAACGATAATATTCTAATCTTTAAATAAAATTCTTATAATCATTAAATATGAACTTTTCTAGTCACAGCTGTATAAGTTATGTCTACTTGAGTTTTTCTTGTTAATCAATTCAAATGTAATCCAAGACATATTGTTCAGCATACACTGATCAATGTCCAGGATCTGAAGAGTGCTAATGAACTTGAAAAGATGATCCCACTTTACATATTGAGGGGGGATCTTCTTTCATACGTCAATTATTGCAACCAGATTCAACAAATTTGGGGGATCTGATCACCACCACCACTACTTTTTCTTTTGGCTTTAAGAGAACAAACTGATTTTTTTTTTTCTGACAAAGAAGAAATTGAAGACATTAATTTGTTTTGTAATTCTGATATTGCTGCAAATTTTCTCTCTTTAAGCCAACCCACTACAAACAGGCATCCATTGTTGTTAGACATATCAGTAATCTAGATAGTTGCAGGAATCATTCTCATCTGCCAAAATCCTTACCATTGAATAGTGAATGTAATGGTTCAGAAATGACTGTTATATATGTCATGTTTCAACTATGGAGAGATTTTACTTTCATTTGTTTATCTCTTCAACCAATTTGAATCCACCTTTGTACTAAGCAATTACTAATTAGTCATTTTAATCTTTCTATTAGTTTTTCAGTAATTGTGGTCATTTAAATTTCTTTTTTCCTTTATTCCAAACTTTTACATTATTTCTTTCATTTTTGTTGAAATACAAAAAGTAATTTAAAATATTTTGCCAGAAAGGGTTGGATGATTTTTTATATGATTCATGGAAACAAATTGCTGGCTCTCAATTGATTTTGTCACTTGATAACAAATTCATTTTCCCTCTCATGAAAAATACAAAATTTGTAAATTTTATTGGGGGATTTGGTTTACAACTCTAGCCATCCTCAGGTGACATTCAAATATGTCATCATGTGATACTTAGAGAATTTTTATTTCAAAATTTCTCCACAAACAGAAGATGAATATGCAACAGAAAGAGAAACTCTTCCCATAATGCACAGAGTTGACATTGGCTGTCTTTCAAATGGTTTTAAAAAAAAATGGATTAGATTATTAACTTCTTCCTCTTCTTGACAAATTACAAAACTGAGGACTGTTCAATTCTTAATCATACACATAGAACTTATTGGCCATTGTGACAAATTTGTTCACAATTATTGAATTACAACATGTATTAATGAATCGGAACTCTGTTGCTTCTTTCATAACAAACATAAGATCCTCTTTACTTTTAATATCAGTTTTATTCTTCCTTATCACATTCTCTTATTCTTGTCATTGTTCTAATTGCTAATTTTCATATTAATTCATTTTAATTTCTGTCAATGTAATGAAATTCTTCTTTGACAATTCTTTCCAAATGGCAACCTGTCAGTTTTCAAGATGTCTCCTTTTATAAAATCTATTTTTAATTAATATTTTCCTTCTCGATTATTTAAATGTAAACATTCTGATTTTTTTTCCCTTTCATGTAACAAGTGAATCCTCCAGTTGTTGGGTGGCAGTTGTGTTATATACAAGTGTGGTTGGTTTTTGAACTCTTTAAAAACTTTTTATTTTACTTATAACACCATCACTTGACAAGACAACGGAAGTGTTGAAACAAAATGGCTATTTTTGTAGTGATGTTATAACATACTTATGTTATAATTTTTAAATAAATATTATATATAATATAAAATATCACTTATTCAGGATTACCAAAAATAAAATTGGATTTGTTAAATCTAAAAACAAAAGAAATTCCAATTTCTCATCTTAACAACTTTTGAATCTAACTTGTACAACTAAAATTATCATTTCAAGGTGAAATGTAGTTGAATGATAAACTTTTGAATTTCTCTTTGCTTTTAAATATTTTTTTCCTTTCTCAGAAAATATTCCCACTTCTTAGTAAGTAAAAATGAAAAAAATATTTTTCCAATTAGCAAATATTTTAATTTCATTTATTTCTAAGTTGTTCACCATTTTTACATCAACAAATACATCTGACATTTGCTTGTAAGTTGTCTAAGCAAATCATAAAAATCCATTCAAATCTGGAAATACTAAAATCGAATGAGTTTTGAAAACAGAATATTTTTTCTTATTCACATTCTAGGAACATTTTCAAGCCACTTTGGCTTATTTTTAATATCTATTTTAATATGGAATCCAATTTTGACAAACAATTTCACCAAAGATAATAAGGAACACCAAAGAATGAACACACCATAATAAAATAAAATAAAAATTTGCTTTTTGAAATTCTGTTAATTTCATTGTACAAGCGCCCTACAGTCCCGCAAGCTGTTATGAATACGGATCCATGATTTGACTGAAGTAGGGACCCCATGCACACACACACACACACACACTTGAGTTTTAGAGTTATACAATCAAAGAGTTGGCCCCAGGTATCATCAAACTTCTGCATGTTACTGGGCCCAAAACAAAGATGAAGAAAATAGTACAAAAAATATTTGAGATAATGAAAATTTTTAATGTCAGAATCAAACAAATGTATTTTTTTTAATTGACTGCAATTCCTTATGAAAATATTTTACTGGAGCAGTACTTTACTAAAAATCAAAATGGATGACAATTTCTTTGATCTTAAAAATGTCTAGTTTAACCTTAACATCTAACATTTTTGGCTGTGCAACATTCGTAGTTGTTATCTTATTAAATATTCTGTCCTTTTCTATTTGCTGACCTTTTTAGAACCTGTTTTAGAATTTCTCACAAATACACCAATGACTAGGGCAGTACTGCCCTCCATGGCTTCATCAGTTTCTCTTTTTCATCCAGTATACCACTTTTTTTTTTCTTTTTTCTTTTTTTCTAGATTTCAAACTTTGGTTTCATTTTAACCAAAATTATTTTAAAATTTCCTTAGGTCAAATTTGCTAACTTCTTAAAATCTAAATTTCAATTCAAAAGAAAAAATATAAATTTCTGGTTTTACAAAACGTTTCTCAATCCTGACCAACAGAAGCAAATGTCTTGCCCTTTCACTGGAATTTTTTCAAGAATTAATTGACTTTTAACTTTCAAATATTTTTTCTCCTAAATCATTTTATGCACTTTTCTTTTCTTATTGTTTTCATGACTTTTGTAAATGGATGTCTGACAACTTGGTTCCACGACTCTTGTCAAAAACTTCAAAAGCAAAGCTGGGTTCTAATTTCATAAGGGAGGGGGTATTTTTTTTTTTTTTTTTTTTTTTTGAAAAATCCAGAGATTTTAAGCCAGTATGGCTTTTAAACATATCCTGAAAGTTTTTGTGCGATGACCATCCAATTTTTTTTTCCGATAGACTCGCCCCCGCTCGACTACACATTCTTGTAATCATTTTTAAAGACTAGATAAAGAAAAAGAAAGAAAATAGTATCTCAGAAGATTCTTCCTATACTCAAGAAAAGTTGTCTCCCTTGTGCTTGTTGACCTTGTCTGCCTGTCATCATTATCATCATTTCCCAAAGCTGTATCCTGCAGACAAGTCAGTCACCTTTAACTGCCAATTCTGAGCATTTTTTATTCGCCATTAGTGTTTCTATCTTAGAGTGAGGTAAAAAAAAAAAAATTGACGAGTATATATGGATATTATGAAGCAAAATTAAAATGTCTCAAATCTTGTTTATCTCCCTTCGTTCTCTACTTTATTTTCGAAGAATGATGCCACTTTAATCGGTCGACACAAAGCGAAACAAAGCCTTGACTCTTACCCAATGTCGTTTGTGTATTTATTGTAAAGTATTATTATTTGAAAAAAGATTTTTCTTTGTCTGAATATGAAGAGGATATTTTATCTTGTAGAAGCTGCTAAACTATCCAGAAATGTGAAATTAGAACATTTTGAGTAAAAGAAATAATTTTTAGTACTTGAAAACTAGAAATTATTGCCGACAATAACACCTGTTGCTTTGAACTATTATACCGATTTTAAATAATCTAATTAGGCTCCATTAATAAAGGAATGTCATAAACTAATGTGAAATACCCCCACACCCTTTAAGACTTTTAAAACATTTAACAATTAAAGAAAAAAAACATTTTTGAACTTCACCACAACTTATGCTTTAGATGAGAAATTCTTAAAAGAAATTCAACAGATGAATTTTGAACTTCTTTTTATAAAAAAAAAAAAAAAACTAATGGAAGTTTTTAGAATATTAACAAAAAATGTTTTCTGTTAAAAAATTTTTTAATTATTTTTCGGATATTTTCTTTTTGCCCTTTTCTGAAAAAGTTTGCCTAAAAACACTCACTACACACTTTGCCTGTTCCCACTTTATTAATCCTGAAAAGAAATTGTTGTCTTTTCAATTTACTTTTAATAGGGCCTGCATATTTTTTATCTGTACCATTTATAGATTTTTGGTCTACTGTGTTGCTAATATAGCTGCACACTTCTGACTGGTACCAGTGGTCATTGTTCTAGTGTAAATAAAAAGCTAGGATTACAAAGTCTGACTTTTGAAGGTTAGCAGGACCTCTCCACTTGGTGCTGTACAAAACCACATTTGGCCTTGTGCTGTATTTAGCGAGCTTAATATTAAAACAAAGATCAAGATGTTTAAAATGTTCACATATCTGGTTTTGACATCTTCAATCCTGCAAATTTGTTCCTTCTTTTTCATCAGGAATTTTAGACATTAATTCGGAAATTGGTTCAATAAAGTTTGTGTGAGACTAAAATTGATTCTTGATTCATTCAATCCCAAGAAGATTGATTCTGTTTCAAATAAATTTACCAGCAGCTTTTCCTTTGCAGTCTCGTTGGTGGTTAACTAAAAAAAAAAAAAAAAGCTAACCTCATTTTAGACTCCTCACTCTGTTCATATGGACAACACGTGAGAGATTAACATTTCCCCACTGGTAGATTTGACCAACTTCCACTACAGTAAAATAACAACATCTAATCTTTGAGTTACTGAATTTAAATGTTATATGAACACAGTTCAAAATTTTTCTGCTTGAGAACCTCAAGACAAATATGAGTTTTCTGTTATAAAGAAACACTGTTTTAACAAAATATGAGAGTTGTGTTAAATTTTCATCAAATAATTAAATGGCGACTTGATATTTCTTCCCCCAAATGTTCTAGCTTGGTGTTGTCTGTTCCCAAATTGTTCTTGGAACAGATAATTTGAGGTGTTGCTCATCTGGGAGCAGTCTCCTTAAAGGAAAGAAGTGACATCTGGATGATGTTAGAAAACATGCAAAGCTAAATTTTATTTTTATTTTTTCCCCCCTCTTCAAAAACTCTGCCTTTTTTCACTTGAAAGACTTTTTTTTTTCTAGAACCTGTTCTGATTTCATAAAATCATCACCAAAACATCCAAACTAAAAAAGAAATGTGACAATTTTATGGTCAAAAAACAAAATCAGCTGATGGGAGGCTGGCAGTCATATGTTTGTTTTTTTTTTTTTTTTTTTTTTTTGTTGATTTTTTTATGATGATGAAGAACATCTTTTGTTTTGTAAACTGTTTCTTTGAACAAAAGTGAATTTTTAATTTTATTTTTTGTATTGGCCAACCTGAACCCTAACCTTCCCTCTCTACTGGTATGGATTTCTAGGCCCTCATCATATACCACTTAAAAATGCCAAGCATGTAAGAATCTCTGTGTGTGTGTGTGTGTGTGTGTTTTGATGTTTTTTGAGGCTCATATGTAGCAGCTTTTTCACTGGTGTAAATATCTGCTTCAATTGGCTGCCCATAAAGTGTGAATGCAATTTTACTTGCTGACTGACAGCAAGCATTGGCTCAGTGGTGTATGCAGTCCATTTGCCAGAACTTGTTTTTTTTTTTTTTTTTTATGTAAAGGCACATGTTGGCTTATTTATCACATTGTAATAATTGTATAAAAAAAATTTAAAAAAAACTTGTATCCCAGACTTGAACCCTTGCCTCCACTTAAAAAAAAATAATAAAAATAAAAGGGGTTTTACTGACTTAACACAACTTTTCTCTCTTTCTTAAATACTCACTCAAAAAACATGTTACATATATAACACTATTCTATAAGAATCTTTTTTTTTTTAAATAGTTTTTTGTCCTTTATAAAATTTTGGAAAGCTAGTAAGTGTTCTTTGACAGTCAAAGATTTTCCCTGCAGTGTGTGTGTATATATATATATATATATATATATATATATACACACATATATATAATAAATTTAATTCCTGTGTTTGATAACCATTTTCAACAGTTTTTCCTAAAACACAAGTGCATTGTTGGAGACATCACATATCTTGAATCTGAGATATTGATAAAAATTAAAGATAGAGCCCTCAATCTCATATGTGGTGGAAGTGCTTTTAAAAATATTTGAAGAATTTAGTACAAATTCTTAGTCATATATTAAAGTGTTTAAATTTTAAAATAATTTAAAAGATTTGATCAATGTGAAATGATTTATAAATGCAAAAATATTTTTCTTTTGTGAGAAGAGTGGTTGGCTCTGTGTCTTAAAGATAAAACATTTGTAAGGGGCGTAGTTTGTGAGGAAAAAAATATTTCATATTTCACGGTCTCTACTATTCAAATGGAATTTCTTTATTTGCACTAAGTGAAAAGGTAAAAAACTCCCTGCAATGATTGGACACTTACTGCTGGCCTTGTAACATTCCAAACTTTAAAGATGTTTCTTTTCCTAATTTGACATTTACCCCCTCCTCTCCCAATTTGAAGTTGTGTTCTGTCAGTCAAAACTGCCTTGGAGTAGGCACTTACTGCTTACAGATGTGTACACGTGTCTTCTACTGTGATAGCTACTTCATAGGTGTGCACACATCTCACAATTACAGGTGTGTACTCAAATGCATAAAATGTATACATTATAAAGAAAATAAAAAGTATGTTTAAAAAAAAAAAACATCAGTCTGATTCTTGCTTTCTGGTCTAAGAAAAAATATGGTCTCTTCTTCCTTTCCTTACCACATGAAATTTATTTAAATGCAAAATAGAAAAGAAAATATGTTTGTTTTCTAAAGCAAATTGTTACTTCTCTAAATTTTTACCTAATTTCCTATGTTTTAATATACATCAAATATCAAAATTCTTTGAAGATAATTGAAAAGTAACCAAATTTTTCTTAATAAAGAATCTTTAACACTGACTGGAGAAAGAAAGAAGCCATTGCTATCAACTGACCATCCCTCTTTTGGGGTAATTTTGGAATTCCCAGGATTAGGTTGCCATTCACCACCACCCCATACACACACACAGCATAAAGCTGCCACTTCATCTAACAATGAGATTAAGCTCTCACTCTCTAAATGATCTCTTAGCTGCTGGCAAACAATTCATTTGTCAAAACCCCTTCTAAAGCTATAGCAATTCACACTGTGTAACATGTTCTTTGTACAAATAGGCCCTCCTCCAAGTGCAACATTTTGTCAGCATTATGACACTTGTAAAATCTACCATTCATCCTTGCATCAAATTCTGTTGCCATGTATGGTCTGATGCCCTCGCTGTTCATCTCGATGTCCTAGACAAAATCCAGAGACGTATATGCAATGTGATAGGTCCTGATCTGGCATCTCATCTACAGTCATTTTCTCAATGATGTGATGTGGCTTCCCTTTGTCTTTTCAACAAAGATTTCCATGGCAACTGCTATGATGAGCTACTTTCACTGATACCCCAACTGCATAAATTCAAGTGTGCTACTAGGTTGGCATCTCGGTCCCGCCCTTTTACTGTCGAAATAGTTAAATGTAATCGCCTCTTCTACTCCAACAGCTTCTCTCGCACTTCTCGCCAGTGGAACTCTCTTCTTCCTACTTGCTCCCCTGAAAGCTATAATCTTCAAATGTAATGCCATTCAAATTTTCATAGCAATACTTATATCTGTTGCCATGATCAGTCAGATGGAGAATTTTATGACCTGCTCATTGAACTGTATCACCAAAGATAATCCCGCAACATAGCTTGGTTCAACTTTTTGCCAAATATCACATGTACAATAGTGAAAGATCAGAACGATGTTAAGAAAAAGTCTAAATGTGAAATAATATTTTATTTTAAAGCTTCATAGAACATTTTATCAAGGAAAAATAAGGATATAAAGGTAAATTATATAATTCCAAAAAATAAAGCTCAATAAACTTACTTTGATAAAGTTATAAGAATAATTATATAACATTTGAAAAAAATAGATGATCAAAAACATCAGAACGATTAACAAAATCATACTATTATAATGGATACTCATATCCAAATGAAAACAGCGTTCATAATTCATTAGTACTTGATGTGTAGACCTTTACTTGGAATAAAAGCTTGACATCTTTTGCTACATAATCGAATTAATGCCTTGCATTCATTAATGGATATTTTTTCCCATTCTCCTTTCAAATTAGTCCATAATTCTTTGACGTTTGTTGAATTCTTTTCCTTAGCCTCTTTCATTTAATAACTTCCAAACATTCTCATGTCTGGGCTTTGAGCAGGCCACACCATAACAGTAACATCCTCCTCAGAAAGAAATGTCTTAACAGACTTTGCTGTGTGACACGGCATGTAATCTTGCATAAATACAGCTGGTTGATTAATTGCACTTCTCAAATTAGGTACAACATGTTTCTACAATATCTCTTTGTATACAGTTGCGTTAATTTTACCGTGTAGCCTAACAAGAGGTCCCGTACCAGCAGCTGAAATCATGCCAAACACCATCACACTTCCTCCTCCAAATTTAACACTGCTTTTAGTGGCCTGAGGTGAATATCGTTCCTTAGGACTGCATCGAGCGAACTTTCTCCCTTCACAACCAAACATGTTAAACTTTGACTCATCGCTGAAATGAACACAATCCCACTGTTCTTCTGTCCATATGACGTGTTCAATGGCAAATTTCAATCGACTCATTTGATTCTTTTTAGAAATGTAAGGCTTCATAGAGGCTACTCGACTGTTCAAATTTATTTCATTAAGTCTTCAGGAAATAGTGTGCCTTGATATTTTAATGCCAAAGTTAGCATTAGCTCTTTTAGAGATAGCGGTTGCTGTCGCAAATCAATCCTTTTTTGATTCATTACCAATCCATCTGTCTTCCATTGCAGTAGTTTCCCTAGGCCTGCCAGGTGGTTTCTTGGCTTTACATGACCCAGTTTCCTCAAGTTTTCTTAAAATACTATAAGACTTAAATTCCCCAAAGTCTTTGTAATATCCCCAAACGAGGGTTTATCTTCATTACATAACTTGACTATCAGTTTCTAAGTTCCAATGACATCACAGATTTTTTTCACCATGTTTACAATGCAAGAGCCAGTAAATAGTCGGTGTAATTTAGTAAAATACCCGATTTTATAGTCTTACCCTAAAAAATTTTCAATAATACAAATGATTATTAAATTTTATGGATTTATTTAATTATTCTGATGTTTTTGATCATCTATTTTTTTCAAATGTTATATAATTATTCTGATAACTTTATCAAAATAAGTTTATTGAGCTTTATATTTTGGAATTATATAATTTACCTTTATATCCTTATTTTTCCTTGCTAAAATGTTCTTTGAAAGTTTAAAATAAAATGTTATTTCACATTTAGACTTTCTTAACATCGTTCTGATCTTTATGCTTACTACTGTATGTAGAAAGTTCTCTTGAGCATGAAAGACTCCTTGTACCAGCATATCCCTTGTCAGTGATGGCATTTTTTCACCACTTGCACTTTCTCTGTATACCTGATATTCTGAAGTTGCTTGATAAACACTATTTCCATCTGTAGGTAATAGTTTAATTATGGATATTTATGCAATGGAACTTGGCTATGATTGGAACAATTCTATAGAAGAGGATAGTAAATGATTTCCTCGCAATCTTAAGTGTTTTGTATGTATGAGTGAATTTTTATGAGTAGCAGTAAAGTCTGTGAAGAAAGATCTTCAAAGTATCCACCAAGTTGGAATAAAATAAGTGAAAACTTTGGTCAAGTGCCACTTGTTTTCAAAACATTATATAAGCCAGTGAAGGGGAATTTCTAGACTTACAGAATTGAAGGTACTTCTGGGCCACCTGTTGACAGTGTACAGATTGTCCATAAGAGTTTCAGGGTCATACATTGGCGCTGTGACAGAAATGGGCAAAGGGGTGGCAGGAGAGAGTCCATTCTTGCTGGTTGAAAAAGGAAATGCTGATCTGTTAGTCTGTCATGACAGAAATAGCAATTGTCACAAGTCTCATGTACCTAACTCCTCCATCCCAGACCACACAAGCTTATCTCTGAATTAACAAATTTATTAGTAACAGGATTTCTCTTCATTTCTCACCACAGCATTTGTAGCGACTGCTATGTTTTTCCACACTCACATTTTATTCGTCTGCGATTGGTTAATAAATCAATACTGCCTTTCTATAGGACAATTTAGCCATCGCAATTGTTGCTTTGAATTTTTTGTTTTTGAACTTGCTTACTTATTTCGTTAGTACAAATTTAGCAATTAGTCAAATTTTAACCAATCACATTTTAGTGCAAAATCAACTTTTCCTGTGGTTTCGCTGGGAGCCTAACTGTAGCATTAAAAGAGGCAACTTTTTCACAAGCCGCCAGTAGAGTCCAGCAAATTTTGCCTGTCAACACAAACCTGACTTTACTCACATTTCAAATGCACACAGACACAGAATTTTGTAATACATATATACATATCTCTCTGTGACTCAGCCAAGTTCAATCAACCAGGACTGTTAATTTCTCTAACACAACACACTTTCTGATCAATTGTATTCTTGTGTTATCTATTCTAATAGCAGACTTGTTCTAACATTGATTCCTGAACATTTCTCTCTAAAGAGAACTTTCTTTCGAACAATCAATCACAAATCAAAATACAGTAAAAGGGAAGCAACTTCTTTTCCCTTAATCTATACATTGAATACAAATTATTGTATATTTTGTTCTTGTATGTTATTTCAATATATACTTGTTGATTCACATTTGGAGTTTCGTTGTTTTCTTGAATCATTAATAATACAAAAGATATATGTCTTAAAGAACACGTGCCTATAACACATTCATTTCACCCTTTGTTTCCTTGTCAGCATACTGTGGACCATTCCTAGTTTTGTTCAACATCAATGCAAAGGCAAACAAAATAGTGAGCCGCTGGGTGAAAAGCTGAAGCATAGAATAGTAACTTCAGTTTTTTTTGCTTTTGCCACAATAATTTTACTCAACAATGTCTATATTGATGATTTAGAAGGCATAAGCACCATTGTTACGAGGCCCCATTTTGCCCTACCTCTTTACACTTACACACTAAAATACAAAACCTAGCTTAAAATGATGACTTAAATCTGTAGCTACTAGATGCCCTTTTTACTTTACGAAAAGCTCCCATTCACCAAACCCTTTATATTTCATAATAATAGAATGGAACTTTCTAGAAGTCTCTAGAAACTTCTACTGGGTTCTAGAGGGTAAAAAAAAAAACATATAAACAGGAGTTCATACCAACTAGTCAGTTTGCCTCCTGAACCCACAGCCACAATTACTGAGGTTGACTCCAGTCTGTTTGATTCATGAACAAATCTTCGACCGAAAGAATCTAAGTTCTGACAGTCATCAAAAAGAAAAGGGTATTGGTAAATATTTCACCTTTTTATTCCTTGATATTATTGACCAAACTCCTTTATTTAATATACATATGAATATCTAGTTATTTTTCTAAGAAAATAATATTATTCTTTGACAAGTGATGATTCTTATCTGTTGTCTTAATCTTAACTGTATAAGGATTTCCCTTCCCACTCCCTCATATAGCTACACGCTAAGCTAACTACTTTCTAGGCTCTAACGTAATAACCTTGCCTGTTGCAGTTCTGTCTTGTCTCCCCGGTGGTTCTGGCCGAAAAAAAAATCAACTTCTGTTCCTGTACAAAGAGCCCTATTTAGGCCACTGTTTTTTGTCTCTACCGAAGAATTTACACGAGTACAAAATGTCGTAATGAGATTCACTCGTTTGGGTCAGAAAGTCACAGAGAGAGAGTAGGAAAATTTCTGCCTAAACAATTTTGGCTGATCTAAGGGAAGTAATTCGTGGATCTTCATCTGCACCTTTACGATATAGCAGTCTGCTTTCTCGCAGCCTTGTTGACGGTTATCTGGATTCGTACCGGGTTCTATTTTCGATCTCTTGGTTTGATTGGTCTTCTTCACACAGGGCAACCAACAGGCCAGACCAGCAAATTCCAACAAGCCGCCTCTTCCACGTTCTGATCTCCGAACTCATCTGACTAACTCAAGCGTGCGGGCAGCTTATATAGAGAAAGGTGGAGCTAAACCATCTTTAGGCACCACCCCCAAATTTTAATATGCAAATCGCCTGGACCACCATGTGTTTCCGCCTAATCTCCGGATCTCCGAGGGGGCAACCAGTTTTCAAGAGGTACTAAAATCGATTCGGACCTACTGCTGATCTTCTCCGAGACAACGATACTTAAATTTTGCCAAAACCACTTATCCTGTCTGGTTGAATTCCGCTATTCAGACCACCCAAAAATCCAATTTGCCATTTATCACAAACTTTACTTTAACGAATCCGTCTCTTAATCACTTTGGAATTATTACATGTAATTAACTCATAAATCAACCTCAGAAACAATTATTAAGAGAAAAAAAATAAACTTATTTCTGGAATTACTCCAGAATCCCTTCTACCCAAGTAATTAGCACCTTCATCCTAATTCTTTAGCACTGTTGATTACCAAATCCACCTCGGGGTGGGGGATTCTCTCTCTATGTCACAGAGCTCTCACAAACTAAGTAGCTTGTTAGCATTTCCCAACATATATTGTTTAAACTTCAGCCCTACTGTTTATAAAAAATATTTTATTATATGTTAAATAAAACCCACTTTACATTATTACATGTAATCTTTTCTTTCAACTTTAATTTCTAAGAATCTGTTTCATCTTATTTTGTGTTGTGCCAGCCATAACACAATTTCTGCCCATTGAAGTTATATCTGGGAAGCTTTACTCTCTTAGAAATACAGCAAAATTGGAGGTTCACTATCACAGAAAGACATGACATGCCCTCTTCTACCACTTAACAGGCACCATCACAACCACATTCTTAAGGCTGATCTGGTCAGTTTACATAACTTTGATAACATCATCTACATTCTCAGAATAGGCAGCTTGGTTCTTTCTTCAGTGATCATATTAGAATTATTTGAAGCAGAGTCTGAAGCACTATTCTCAAAGACTTATTGTTGTGTCATCACAGTGAATATCAATTCTTACTGTCCTGTAAGATTGGCACTTCTCAATATTTCAGAGACAAAACAGGTTCTAAAAGTGATTATATAGCAGTCATGTTCATCACAAACATGCAATGAATCAGACTGGTTAATAGTTTTAAAAAAAAAAAAAAGAAAGAAAGAAAAAGAAAGTTTGCCAGTTTATTTTAAATCCTCAGGGTGCCTCTCCAGAGTGGAAAAGCAAAAGAAATTGTGCGTGCATATATATATATGAAGAAATATAGTCACTTTTATATTTACATACACTATCTCTGATATTGAGCACTTTATTCCATAAATATAGCACACCTTAAAACCATATTTATATAAGAAATATACATAATACCTTACATTAATTGCACAATTCAGAGTTTCATGCCAAAGCAATTGCTGGAATCATTTTCATTTTGGGTCGACACAGGTTTTTTTTTAAATTTCTGGTTCTTATGAGGTACTTTATACTATTATCTTGTTAAAATATTCAAATGAATTGTAGCTTAATTTTGAATTTAGGCTCAGATTAACATTTAAGACTGAAAATAAGGTTGGAATTCTAATTTAAAGGAACACTCATGTTAAAGTAGACTAGAAAAGGAGTTAGAAAATCAAGGGAAGTAACTATATTTTTTTTTCCGAAAATCAATAATAATTAATATTATTAATATTAATAAATTAACTAAAAATAGTGATATCAATTTTTTTTTAGATTTAATCCACAAGCACTTTAGTCTTTCTCCAACACTTAATAAGATTTTCAACAAAAACGTCAAAGTTAGCTATAGTTATTTACATTATTCACACTGTTATCCTCATCTTCATTGCCATATTCACAATGTTTCACTCTGGTCTTCTTCAAGTGATTGGAATTTTGAACCAAATCCTTTATTTCATCCACCGAGGTAGATTGGTCTAGTTCCATGTGCCATATCTCTTCTGGATGTCTCGGTTATTTCTCTTTAACTCAACTTCCCAAACTTTTTGGGCCCACCAATGCTGTTGCCTGGTATTGAACTCAACTCTTTGGATCTAAGCAATGTCTTTATCCACTGGGGCATGTGTCCTTGAGTGGATAAAGACATTGGTTAGATCTAGCAACTAGACCCAGAGTTGTGAAACATTGTGAATATGGCAATGGAGATGAGGATAACAGTCTGAATAATGTATATAATCATTATACCTCATCTCAGAGATATAGACAGATATTAGTTACAGCTGTGCTAAAAATATCGCTAATTATATAGCTCAGCACAACAGTTCCATTTTAAACAATCACTTCAAAACATCCACCACAATAATTGGAATTGCAGAAAAAGCAAACCCTGCCCATTAAATAGTGAATGTCAGTCATTAGTTCATAAAGCTGAAATTAAATATGACAATGAGATCAAATTTTATGTGGGCTCTATGGAAAAAGAATTGGAATTAGGCAATATCAAATATAATAACAGCAGTGCCGTCTAAATTTTTCTGGAAACTAAAAATTGAGAATATTATCACCTGGATGTTAGTAGTGAAAGCTAAGCCCCTCAGCAGGAAAGACAACAAATGTAACTTTGTCTTTCTAAAAAAATATTAAAAAAATCCTTATCGCTTAAACAAGTGTTGATGAGCACCTGCCTACATAGATCAAAATTTCTACTCAAACATGTTGACCCAGGCATCTACTAATATTGATATTTTTACTACCTTTACTGCACAACTATTATTAGACCACAATGCATTCATTTTAGTTAATCCATTATCTTATCACTACCATTTTTAGTATATAACCATTTTTATCTTTAGTCTGAGAAATTTATGCATCAATTTGCATTTATTTAATTATTCATTTATTTGCCTTATTTTGTATTATTTTTTCTTTGATATGTATTGATAGTTAAAATATAATATAATAAAGTAAGTTGATATCACTACTACTTTTAGTTAATTTAGAAATATTATGCTATTTTCATGGGAAAAAAATTACCCCCCCCACCTTGATTTTCTAATGTTTCTTCTAGTTCCTTTTTTTTTTTTTTAAAATATTTCCAACCTTAAATATTAATCAGGGCCTAAATTCAAATTTAAACTACAATTCTTTCAAATATTTTAATATTCTACCCCAACAATAAAGTTTTTAAAAAAACTTGTGAACCCCAAAATAAAAATAATTCCAGCACTTGACAATTACTTCAGCATAAAACTCACTTGTGCAATTAATGTAAAGTATTATGTATATTTCTTATATCTATACACACACTTGTGGGTGCTCTCTTCATAGGTGTGATGTTAAGACCAATTCTTGAAACTTTACCTCATTAAACCAAGCTTCATAATTATCAGGTTCAAGGCCTACATACCATCAATACTTGCTTCTATATTAAGCAGATTGGAAAACCATTCATCACAACTACATAAATTACCTACCCTGAGAAAGAGGCTATTAAGGAATGAGGTGGAAGGAACTTGCTCAACATCCAATTTGTTTAACTGTATTGAACAAGAGTCTTTAAATTTAAAAGGTAAACTATAAATGCAATCTAATGATTGTTTCCCTCAAGTAAACAACAGGAGGAGGTTACCAACTCTGTTTTTTATAATAATTGAAGAACAAACAAACAAACAAAAAAAAAAAAAAAAAACTGATCTTACCAAAGTCGGTTGCAGATACAGCAGTTGCTTACACCATATCAGCACAAACATTGGAAGATTATGAAAGAACAACAGCCTTTTCTAACTGCTTCAAACATTTTATTTTACAAAACAGTCTCCATCTTGAAACGGTCAACAACAGCAATAACGAAGAAAAAAAAAAAACAAGGATGAAGAAAAATAAAATGAAGTTATCGAGAGAGGGAGGCCACATACAATGAGCCCCCCACATCCCACCATCTTCAAAGGGGGTCAGGAGGGAGAACTCAGCACTAACACCGAGCAGCGGCAGACAGCACATCCAGTAATCACCACAAAAGGGCAGCACAATAAGGCGATTTAAAAAAAAAAAAAAAAAAAAAGAGCCTTCCTTTGCCAGTTTTGAAAATTCATTTCATGTTGGCCAAAGATGAAAAGCTATTATCAAAATAAAAAGAAAATACTTTAGATCCATCCACAACAGATTTGGGTGTGTTTTTTTTCCATGAAGAAAAATCTTTAAAAAAAATTTAACAGCACAATAGAATTCTAAGAGTTGTTTTTATTTATTTTTTTTGTTTTTTAATCTTCCCTTTATATACAGTTATGTGCTGGCTGGAAAGTCACTTAGCAGACAAAAACCATCTTCCCAAGCTGCTTGAAGCTACATCCACAAATACAGTGAAAACGTCCAACGTTTGGTTCATAAATTTTTCTATAATTTGATAATTTTTTTTTGTTTATTTAGTTTTATTTATTTTTTGAAAATTAAATCTTTATCATAAAATATAATATATAAATGTATAACTTTATAAATGGAAGAGCTTTGGGTCGAGTGGAATAGCTTATTTGCCTCAGGCTTGTTGGTGAAGATGACATTCCAGACAGTTTGGTCGGTTGATTGTTGGTTTGTTTTTGGTGGGAAGATTAATTTATTTTATTTCCTTCTGCTGCTGGGTTCCTAATATTAACAGCAACTTATTTTATACATATACATATATATTTATATAAAATATGTATATGTATCTATGTATGTGAGAGTTTAGGCAAAAATTTGTACACAAGAGAAAAACATTTAGAAAAAATAACTTTGAGAGAAGATTTCACCCAAACTTGAGCCAAAATATACAAGTGCTGTCAGAGGGAACCAAGGGTGAAGGGAGAGGAATATTGCTTCCATTACAGTGTCTGTTCTGGATAGAGTCAGACTAAGAAAAGAAACTAACAAATGTGTTTTGGTTTTTATGTCAATGAAAATAAGAAAAGAAAAATGAGGTTGGTAAAGTGGGGAGAAAAATAGATGGGGGGGGGGGGGGGTAAGAATTTGGGACTTTTCCTGGTTATATTTAACTTTACTGAAATTTTCCTTCTAAATTAATGCAGTGGTTGAAATAGAAAGCTTTAGGGCTTTACAACTGCAGTAACCACTCTAAAAAGAAAAAGTTTAATGAGAAGTGACTGGATTGCATTTTCAACCACCATCTTTGTTTCTAGTCAGGATCTTTTGCAAGAATAGAAATATTCAGAAATTTTATCCAATATAGTTAATATTCACCCTTGTCCTTTCATTTGTAGCCGCCAGGAAACTAGATGGGATAAGAAACTTACTTTGTCTGGAATCGGGGGGGAAAAGCTAAAAAGGATACATGGAAGTTCAAAGCCAAACATGCAAGTAGCTGTGCAGGTCGAGGAGAAAGAATTGGGCAACAATGGAAGAAAAAAATATTTAAAAAAGAAAAAACAAAAAGTGGATTCACATCTTTCCATCAGACATGCAACAAAATACAAAGAAAAGTTTGTTCCAATTAGAGGAAAGTTGGAGTTTACAAGCCAGACTGTTTCTGTTTGAAATATCAAATCTCTCATCCTAAGCAAGTTTTCACTAACAAGTGAGAACTGGAGGAATGTGCAGCTGAGATGTGAACATTCGGCAATTTCATTTTCAAAGACATTCTTTCCAACAAGTACATTCACTGAATTGAGAAAAGTTAAGATCTTTTAAAGAGTATTTTTATTTTCAGATAACCTCCCTCCCATATACTTAATTTGAGATTTTGGTAGTCACCAGGAGTGAGAGGTGAGGGGTGTAATTTAAGAGACCAAAATAGCCCAATGTTTTATCAGTTGAATCACTGTAATTAAAATAACAGCAATTGACAATGACAAAAAAAGAATTTCCTTTGTCCCGTTAAAAAAAAAAAAAAAAAAAAAAAAAAAGAGATCCAAACCCAACCATATTTTAGAATTTTAAAAGTATATGTCTACAGTTATAATGGATATAAAAAAAAAACAAAAAAAAAAAAAAAAAAAAAAACCTAAGACAAGGCAACAAAATCTTTCTCAAACTTGTCACAAACTAATTGTATATATACAGCATTTGGATATTGCAGATTTTACAAGTATAATTCAAACAAGATTATTATTTGAATCCTGGATTAGATATAATGTGTTTATTGCAGAGAATGGTAATGCTGATGACCAAGGGTAAATGAGTCCCTATTCTTGATTTAAAATTGGGTTTTTCCTTCAAGGGTTTAGGGTAACACAGATTCAAAGAACAATTTTGAAATTCAACCAAAAAATCTTTTTTCTAGAGTTAAACATACTTAATTCAAATAATACACTTAGGTATACCAAATTTTATAAGTACACAAATGTAAGCATAAAGTTTTGAAAAGATTGCTTTGAGGACATAGAAGACACCTACCCACAAGCTGGAAATTAAATCTAACACAAGAAGTAGAGCCAAAGAAGATTCCTTAGGGAGGAGCAGAAAGAAAGGAAAACATGGGATCTTATGCCAAAATGCTCATTGATAGGGCTAAATTATATATATATATATATATATATATATATATATATATATATATATATATATAGTGTGTGTGTGTGTATGAGAGAGAGAAGGCAACAAAGTTGCCCAGTAGACACCATTATTTAAAAAAGAAAAAAATCACCTACACAAATTTTTATATTAATACCACTATTTTGACAGGAGCAGTAATTTTGCCCCAAATGCTGTTGCAAGTGAACCAATAGCTTTCAATTGGACACTTATTTCAAATATTAAAAAGTATACCAACCACACTGGGCATAGGTGAGGGAAAAAGAAAAAAAAAAAAGAAAGAAAGAAGAAATCAACTAGCCTAGATACAACCAAGACTGATCACTTTGCTCAAATTTGTTTGGTCATTTAAAATGCCCTAAAAACTCAAAAAGCAACAAGTGGAAAACAAAAAGATAAAATAAAAGGTCAATAAAAAAAACAAAAAAAAAAAAAACAAAAAAAAACAAAAGTGCAATTGCTTTTCTAAAATTAGAAAATGAAGTCATAGTGAGGTGCATCATAAACAAGGCAGTTTTGCAGTAGAGTTGCAGTAGGAAATAAGCTGTTTTTAAAAAGAAGGCAGAAATAAAAAAAAAAATTACTCAATTCTTGTGAATACTAAGCATTTTCATCAAGATCAGTGCAAGAATACAAGATGCCCCAATGACATTTAATACTTTCAGGGAGTAGTGACCAAGTAAGTTGTTTTAGGTTTGTTGGGATTTTTTTTATGTAAAATGGAGTTGTAAAATGACATCCCAAACAGATTGTTGAGAAAGTCTGAGCCAATTATTCAATGCTTTTCATATTAGAAATTTTTCATTTTTGGTTATTGGAAGGTAGATAATGGACATAACCATGATTGCTATAATAGAATTGATGGAATTAGATTTGATATTCATAGCCTAAATATTTGCCATGCATGCACACGCAAGTGCACTTCAATGGTCAAATTAAAAGTGAAAAAAAAAAAAAAAAAACTGATATTTACATCTTTCTTCAAATTGTCAGGATTTAAAATTACAGAATTTTAACCCCCGCCTCCAACCAAAAGAAGTCTACATAATTATTTTTTACTTGCATTTACCTTGATTTCAATTTCAAGCAATAAATTCAATTTAAAATTTGTTAATTTATCTCAAAAGGTCCAACCTGACATTTCTACCAGATTTATATACCTTTATGACAAATTCTTTTGACCAAATCTGAAGCAAACTACTATTTGCTGTCCCTCAGCTTCTTCAGGCCATGACAAGACTAGAACAGCAATCATAGCAAACGACATCATCATCTCCATTTAGGAAGAGGCAGCTCAAGAGGAAGGAGAAGAGAGATAAAAAAAAAAAAAGAAAAAAAGTTGTTTCTATAACAAAACAACATTTAAGAGATTGAAAGAAAAGATAAAAATAATAATACACAAGAATCAAGGCATGTGTCTATTGAATTCACTATCTTCACCAAAAGGCAGGGACTAATCAAACTGGCTATGCATTCTTGAAATCTTTCTCACAACTTGAGAATTTACTTAAGTACAAACTCATATATATATATATATATATATATATAAAAAGGAGTATAAATCCCATTTTTACTCTTACATAAATTGTCTTTTATAAGCTCATATCTTGTTGACCTGGAAAGATTAGAGTCCAGGCAACTCAGATAGAACCCCCCACACCCACACTTAATAATTAGTAAAAGTTATTCTGCCAGTTCTGATGAAAATAATGAGAGAAGAGACACTATTTATGTTTCAGTGCCAACAAAGATTGGCTGGAATCAATGCTGCTGCCAGCATGAGGCGGAAAGGAAGTGAAAAAATATAGGAAGTCCCAAGCACCATTCCATCAACTGAGCATTTAGCAAGAGATTATCCCAGGTTGCAGTCAGTCAGCCATTGCCCAGGACAGATGTTTATAAAGGGACTCATTCAGAGAGAGATTTTTTTGTTTGTATTTTTTTTAAAAGAAAGGGAGGAGGGTTATTTCTTTTCATGTTGCTTTTGGAGGGTTCTTCATTTAGGCTTCCACATCCTACAAAGACAGAATACAATAAAATCCAGATTAAATGCTCAGTGATAATCATTAAATCAAATTGTTCAACTGGTAATAATAAATATCTAGCAAAGAATTCTTTGAATATTTGCTTGATAAAAATATGATGAAAAAAAAAAGTAACCCATAAAAATAAAACTTCAGTTCCAGTTTATAAGAGAGTTTCTGAAAATGAATGAAGAAGTTTGAAATTTATTTTTGATACATTAGAGATGCCAATTCTTGAGAAAATTCCATCATCAGCAGTTCCTCTGCCAGCACCCAAACCACGCATGGTTAGGGTTCAGAGCTGAAAGAATTTGATCCTTCCATCACTGACCAGGTTTTGGCAGCAGCTAGGAAGCTAGGATTGACCAATTGATTCTGGCTCAGGTGTTGGAAGACGTGGCACCCACTGAGTTCAGTGTGCAGAATATTCTCAACTCGCTCACAGGACATGCTAATAGCATTGGCTATTTGATTTATAGTCAATCGCCTGTCATCCATCACCATGTGGTGAACACGATCAACGTTTTTCCACGGTGGTGGCAGTTACAACATATCCCTGACTTTGGGTCAGCTTCAGGACACCCTTTCCCACCTAATTTTAGCTGTCCACTTTTGCACTGTTGATCAACATCTGCTAATGTAGCAATCATGTCAGCATGAATGTACTTTGTGGGGTTAAACTCTTTCTGTATGTACTTGATAACACCACAATGCCAAATTTTGTCCATTTTGAAATAGAAATCACTACTAGTTACTTTTGAATTCTCTGAAAAGTCAGATGTCAGTTTACCTGGAAAGAAACAATGCAATTAATAAGAGTTAAAATTAATGCATGCAGCAAGGCTTCAGCTCTAGCATCACACCTCAGTCTGCTTATGAACTTTCCAACCCACTTTCTCTCTCTCGATATATATATATATATATATATATATATATATATATGTAAGCAAATATATGGATATAGATTCGACAGTATGAAAAATATGAAGCAATTATGCTGTTTTAATGTTTTCAGCGTTAAGCGGACGTTTGGGTCTAATAAACCATCTTCAGACATATTCATAAATATAATTAACATTATCAATTCAACATGACAAATACATTTTCACAGCGTCGCCCACGTTTAAACGGAGCGCTGATCTTATAAAACTTTCATTTAACTGTTTGGATAAGTCTTGTTCTTATGTCCATCGTCTTTGTCATGTTGAATTGATAATGTTAATTATATTTTATGAATATGTCCTGAAGATGGTTTATTAGACCGAAACGTCCGATGTTGACATATTAACATTAAAACAGCATAATTGCATATAAGGATTTTTGTTTGTATTTTTTTCCGTATATATTTTTCTTATATATATATATATATATTATTTTTTATAAAAAAAAAAATTTATAACATAAATATGTTATAAAATCACTACAAAAATAGCCATTTTGTTTCAACACCCTCGGTGTCTTATCAAGTAATGATGTTGAATATAAAATTTTAAGTTTCAAATTAATTAACGATCATTCGCTTGTTACAAAAGCTAGAATGACCAATCAAAACCCAAGTATAGGAAGATTCAAAAGCTTGACAACAAAATCATATTATAATAGCTATTCAGATCTTTAAAATACGGGTAATATTAAAAAGAATTTATTCTAACTAATAATTATTAAATTATATGATAAAATTCGATATTAAAATTAAAAACTGCCAATTTTAAAATCCAAATTTAATCACTATTAAGTTTAAAACCTATAAAATTACTGAGGAGAAAAGAAAAAATACATGTTATTCAATTTATTTCTTCAGACGCTACAATATCCAGTCATTTGACGATACATGTATATATATTTTAATCCCAAGTGTGTGAATGGGGTCTTAAACTCACGCGCAAAACAACACAAACAGATTATAATACATAAGCACCCAGACATATTTAGATATATATATATATATATATATATATATATATATACACACACACACACACACACACACACACACAAAAAGCGATGAGACAGGAACATCTCCACAGCCCTTTATGAAAAAACGGGGAAACAAACACCTACACACAATTAAAAGTGAATACACTCTCCATACACACCGATAAATACATGTACACACATCCAGAAATATTGACCTTGACAATCAGATACCACAACCAATAAATATTTAAGACTGAACGCATCATTAAACAAATGCTAGCCACTTATTAAAATATAACTTAAGCGAGCAAATATACAAAGATAAAATGGTAAAAAATAATATTATTTAATATATTAAAACGAAAATTCCAAAACCACAAATATCATAAAAAACAAGACCTACAGAAATAAGTGTACTGTTATACGTATACACATATATACACACACAGCATATACATATGACAGTACACTTATTTCTGTAGGTTTTCTTGATCCTGTTTTCCTTCGCCTAATATATAATGAAACTATTATCAACTTATATGATTAAAATGTTTTATTGATATTTGTGGTTTTGGAATTTTCTTGATATATGATATATATATATATATATATATATATATATATATATAAGTTTTGGAGTCAACATTAAAGACAAATTTAAATTAAAAATAGATAAATATTTTCCCTGGAAAAAATAAAGATAATGTCATGAACTTGGGAAAATATGCTCATGTTATTCAATTCTCTCAAAAATGATAATTTATATCCAAAAGGAATATTTAAAAGAAAAAAAAAAAAAAAAAAAAAAAAAAAAAAAAACAAAGCAAAATACTTAACAGCTTACTTTTAACCAATTAAATACAATTTTGAAAGTAGACATTTTGTTTAGGATTTTTCCCCCAGATTCAAATTTTAGTATGATCTTCAGATTTAGTAAAAAAGAGGAAAGGACCTTGGGTAAACACATAGGAATCTCATGGTGCTTCAATGTTATTAAGAAATTTCAAGAAAATTAGAAAACTACTTACGCCTTGATCATCCCCAAGTAGGAAATAGGTTTCTAGCATTTCATTAGCCTGTGTCCGAATAGCCTCATTGGAGTGATATTCTAAACCCTCAAGGTAACCAATGCCACCACATTCTTCAAATTGCTGAGCGCTCTAGTGAAAGAGAGAGAAAATTGTGTAGACAGATTTTTGGTTGAATTTCAAAATTGTTGTTTGAATCCAAGGAAAATGAGACATTGTTAGCAACAAGGTATTGCATAGTTTATATTCAAAGTGTATGACACATCCAGTAATGAAAAAAATAAGTAAATTGCATTTTCAAATAGCTATTAGATTTTGGCACATGTTAGTAATACAAGAAAGATTGTTTATGCCAAACACAATCTGTCAACCAATAAATTACCAGAGGATCATGCATTAAAGATGAGCAAATTTTGTAAGTGTGGTGCTCAATATTAAGGAATAAACATTAATAGTGAATAAATAAAGAAATGTTCCAACACAAGAGTATTTCAGAGGTAAGAGAAATGTACTGAATTTATTAATATATATTAATTTTAAAAACGGTTACAAAAAAGAGGCTCAAGTTTAGTTAATATCAAATTGTTCTCTCTTATGGATTTGACTATAGGACATCATCTAATCTGAAATTGTTCACTTAAATGTATGAGAGAGAAAATCCCAAAGAAATAATTGCATTAACAAAATCAGACTGTCAACTGACCCCTCGTTTTTCATGTACTCACCTCTGGAGTAAGGCGACACATCATTTCACAGAAGTACAATCCAAGGTTGAGTGACTCAAGATCTGAAGATTTCAGCAGTGACACCAACTGGGGCAGGATACACAGAGGCACCAACTTTGTACAGTGATACGTGGAATGGCTGCCCAAGTTACACAGCAGATACACAACCTGGGTGGGTAAGGGAAAAACGGAACAATCAATGACATGCATTGCAATAATTAAAGAAAAAAAAAAAAGGTCATTATAATCATTAGTAAAACGCCTAATAGTTTATTCTATTTTACTGTTATCAACACACCCCTGGTCCAATGAAGAAATACTTACTTCAAGGCGGATGTCAAATGTGGACACTAAAAGGGCAGTGATGGAAGGAAGCAGCTCAGATACCAAAATTTGACTGGCAACATCAACAACAGCTGAAAAGACAGATTTAAATAAGATATATTTAATCAATAGTTCAAGTGAAAATATTTAAAATAATGTGACTTAAATCAAAAATACAAAATTCTGCTTAAAAAACCCCAATCGCTAACTTTGGATCAAATACAAAAGCATTGTTATAAACCATCTAAATTTGAAAAGACTAACCCCACCCCCAACAAAAAACAAATATACTAATAGAAAACATGTGAACCAATATTAAAAGATGTATAAAAGAATAGTGAAAAAAATAAAATAAAATAATAGTAGTATTAACAGTAGGAGGAGAAAAATATACCAGCCATTTCCTTCGGCAGCTTTCTCCACATCTTGTTAACTCAATCACACTTATGAACCAAGACTTATCTTAAGAAATTCTATTTCTTGAGCTGTTTACAATTTTCTGCTTTCCACAGCAGATAAAATAAATCAATTCCCAAATATTTTTTTTTTTTTTTTATTTGATTGCCTTTC
Source organism: Acanthosepion pharaonis (assembly GCA_903632075.3). Taxonomy (NCBI): domain Eukaryota; kingdom Metazoa; phylum Mollusca; class Cephalopoda; order Sepiida; family Sepiidae; genus Acanthosepion; species Acanthosepion pharaonis. The sequence goes on from CAHIKZ030000275.1 coordinate 998,178, forward strand.
CAGAGAAGCTTTCATAACTCACACTTTTAGTAAGTGGCCATTAATTAGTTTCTCCAATTCTTCTTAGTTTTCAAATTATCAACCGTCTCTGAATGTATTCTCACTATCCCTCCCCAACCCCTGTGGGTTTACATTCTCCAGATGGCCTTCTCAGCAATATCTTTCCCCAAAACAAGACAAATTTCTTGAAGCTGTCTCTGCTTAAACAATGGATTTTCAAAAATAAAAAGCAATTTTGCTTGTTCTCTTAGTTTATCTACCGTTTGATTCTTTAACTCCTTTTGTCTTGTTCCAAGTTATATTTTAATTTTAACCCTTTCTTTCCATTTACCAGTGTCACAGTGTAATATTCAATCACAATAATTACCAATTTTTTGGTGACAAGAAAAAAAATTGTTACTGTGTAGCTGTTTAGTTTTCACTCATCTATCATATTTAGCAATCAATGTCAAAATAAAAGAAACTTTTTTTTTTCTTTTGACCATCCAATATTTGCTTTGTGAGCCAGAGTGATAAAGCTTCATCTTACCTGCCATGTTGGAAAGTACCCACAAGGTCTCCTTGATGATGTGCCTATGTTTGGAGTGAAGAAAGGCATTGAGTGTGGGAAGCAAGTTTGGATTGTTGATAGCCTGAAGGCTGTAAGCATCTTCACCAGCACACATGTTCCCCACAGCTCGGAGTAAAGGAGTGATAGCCTAGGAAAAAAAGAACAATTAGGAGGAAAGAAGGAGCAGAAACAAAATCAATAAAAATAATGAATATTCCAGATTAAGGATACAATTTTTATAAAAGGCACATGAAAAAGCAAAAAGAGAGAGGAAACACAAACCCCCTTCTTCCATATTCAATAACTAAATTCTCTTAAAGACTGAAAAAAAAAAAAAAAAAAAGGTTTATTCATAAGAGGAAATTGCTAATTTATTTCAAGCCCATACAAAGGATTTATTCTATCCAAACAAGAAAGATTAAATAAGATGAAATAAAGTTTTCATCTTCAACTGATTTTGGAGTCTGAAGATTGTGCAAAAAAAAAAAAAAAAAAAAAAAATCTCTTTTCTAACCACTCAAATGGGTAATCTCAAGAACCATTTTCCCGTTGTGTGTGTGTGTTGGGGGGTACACACACACACACACACACACACACACACACACATAAGAACAGTAAGATATATAACCCGGTGTTCTTATTGATATTTTTATTTTTACAAAACAGTGCTCAATGTAAATTTACAGAGCATTAATATTATAAATTAACTGATTTAAAATATGTTTGTTTCACTACACAGTAATAACCAGGTAATTTTGTAATTAAATTAAAAACATTAGTTCCATTTCATCCTCAAGCAAATTTTGGAGTAACTTATTTTTTTTTTTAAATTTACCAAGTTTTAAAAGCACAGAAAAATTCTTAATTCACTGTTTCCAAGGATACAGAGAGATCCAATCAATCAGATAAGGGGTGGTAGCATGTTCATTTTTATTAACTTTTGTTGTATCAGTTATTAGTTATGTTCGAAAAAGGGGTTATGTTTAGGTAGGGTAGGGATGTATTTTTCAATGAATTTTGACATCCGTTAAATGCATGTCATCTGGGTTTTTTTTTTTTATTAAATTTTATTGTTAACAGCAAAAAATTCTTATAGCATTTTTTCTATTTGTATACTTAAAGATTTTTTTTGGATGTTTAGCTTAGAATACGTTTTATTTAACTACAATTTTAAAATATTTTCACTTTTTAATTCTTTTAAAACAAGTAAATGTACTAGAATTACTTACAGTATGTAAAATTACTTTTTCATATCAAGTATGTATATTACCAGGTCACATTTTTTTTTTTTTTATAAAATTTTATTTTTAAATATTATTTAAGAAAAATTTTTGACAATGATGGCAAAAAATAGCTATTTCATTTCTCCGATTCAGCTATTTCATTTCTGATTTATTTCCATAAACTTAGTAATATATAGTTTCTCATGTATGCACAAAGGACATGGGTCATTTAGTGACCTACATATTCTAGCTTTTCTTATTAACTTCCATTTTACTGTAGGTGTTTTATTGGATTCTTTTTGGTGCCAGAAGTACTTTGAGAGAGATGGTTGATTTCTATATTTATTTATCTTAAAAGAACTTTGATGTTGGCTGAACAGTTTTTTGAACTCATGGCCTGTGCAACCTATACAAATTTTTATATTTTCAGGATTTTCAATAGAAGAGATATTGTATAAGTGTATGCTTAATTATAGATTGGGGGGGGGGGATTTGATTTAGGGTGGATATATAAAGGATTGGTATTGGGTTTATTATAAGGTGTGTATGTATTTTTCTTTAAATCTAATGTTATATCAAAGAAGTTAACTTTTTTAATTTAGTGCTAACCGTAATTTTTAAGTTCATACTTTTAAATTCTTTGTACCTCCACGAGATCGCTAAAAAAGAGGATAGCAAGAAGAAAAAGATGCCAAACTTGACAAAAACAAAATTTTATCGTCTAAATATTTATGTTGTTATTAAGAGGAAAGATCAAAGTATTTTTGGGGTATTTTTTTTTTTTTTTTACATTTTTTAATCGTTCCTATCATGTCCAAAATTTTTGTTAAAAATCTTGTTTTTTTTTGTCAGCAAAATTGACCATTTTTTTCCATTTTATAAAAAAACTGGAAATCTCACTTTAAAATTCTTTTAAATATAAATTATCATTTTTATAAAACTTATTTTAAGAAAATCAGAAATTATAATGTTTATTTAAAATATTTTGAACCAAGCTTAACTTATTAACAAATTATTTACCTCGTTACTTTTAAGGAAAACTTTCAGCACCCCCCCTTTTTTTCTTTTGTACTTAGCTTTCACCTTTACGTTTATGATGCTTTATGGAAAATATATTATAAAGAAATTACAATAAGACTGTTAAGAGTGACATTAAATTTCATAAGAAAGGTATCTAATTAATTTATAAGTACCTTTCTTATGAAATTTTATCAGAAGTGTACATAAAATACTATAATTTTATGTACATTTATTACATTTTACTGTGTTATTTGTATTTCCATTCATTTTATTATTAATTTTGATATTTCATTTATGGAAAAATGTCATAACTGAGATTAATATAAAAAGAAGATCATATAAATTTCATAAGATGATACTGATACTTGTAGATACCCTTCTCGGTTGAAAATAAAAAAAATCAAATTAACTTCTCCACGTGTTTCGCAAAAGTAAAGGCCTTAACAGCGGAGGACAATGCTTAACTGAAATAATGCAACTTAATTGTATTTTGGTTGGTCTTCCGTACTTTATAATTACAGCCTGATTATAAACACAAAATTACATTTCTTAATTACTGCAGATCTTCTGATTAGTCAAAACAATACAATTTAAAATGTGGTAAAAAAAGATCTATCTCATAAGGACATTTACAAAACTGGATGTGGCTTTTAACTAATTTTAACAACTTAAATGTAAAAATCTATTATAATTAAAGAACAAATAATTCTATTAAAAATTCATTTTTCATTGAAAAAATGTTTTGCTTTCAGAAAATATTGTCCATATTCATAAAAACAACTAAAAGCAACTAAAAGCAAATAAAAGCATTTGAAATTAAATATCTTTGTTTTATTGAGTATGTTACAATTCAGGGCTGATTTTCAGGTAGGGTGGTCCAATTAAAAACAAAAAAAAACAAAAAAAAAAAACAAAAAAAAAAAACATGATTTACATTCCTCAAAGCCTTGTACTTTTAACTATTGTAATCATTAAACTAGACTCAATCGAATTTCTAGTGTTTTCATAAAATTAGTGTGTGTGTGTGGGGGGGGGATCTAATAAATATCAAAAAAATATTTCTGCCATGACTTTAATAAAATAAAAAACATATTTATAATAATTTCGATCATCTTGAATAGTTCCTGAATGTTTCATTAAAATCGATGCTAAATTATTTATATTATTGCAAGATTTTCCAAATTAATGTGTCATAAAAAAAGTGCCAAAAATTAAATATTTACTAGTTAACGCTGATACAAAAAGAAACAAGTTTTTTGTTTTTAAATCAAAATTTAGAATGTTCTAGAAAAGAAGTTTGTTTTTTAAAAATAATTAAAAACTTTAGTCTTTCTCTTAATAAGAACATAAGCATTTAGATGAAAAAATTTTGTTTTCAGCAAGGTACATATTCTTTTTCATCAAGATAAATATTTATCTTTTTTAAAAATTTCGTGGAGGTACCTAATATAATACATTTCTAATTTTATCTACTTTTTAAAGTTAGAAAAAAAAAAAAAAAAAGACCATCATCTCGATTATAAAAATGTCAAAATATTTATATATATATATATATATATATACTACCCTCGATATATACACACAGAAGTTGGTCAGTTTGGTAATTTATGTTTTAAATTGGTTTCAGTTTTATTTTCCTTGAAAAGATGGTTTTCAATTCGGTTTTTTTTAAATTTAGGATTTTTGCATTCTAACAACTGCAAAATTCATTTTCTTGTGTAATGATAACATTTTCCATTCGATATCTGATTTTGTTTGAGATTAACAAATTTACATTTAAGTCCTTAAAACTAACAATTATCTCATGTACTTATAGTCCAATCTTAAAAATATTCATGGCTGGAAAAAAAAAAAATCTTTCAAATATGTAATTTGTGTGCCATTTTTATTCATTGAAAAATGTTATTTTTACAGAGATATTTAAATGGTATTTTGTTACTGAACACAAAAGACAAAAAAATTTTTTCGAGACTAAATTTTACAAGTTAATTTGTTTCACAAAATCAGAGTGGCCAATCTTTATAAATATTCTTGAAATTCTACACTCAATTACAAGACAAACTACAACCAGGAAGATGTTCATTTCTTCTCTGATCTGAGGAAGCAAATTCTTTCAAAAATTATAAAGCAAAGCAAACACACAACAACAACAGCAATTCTTTTCTGGTACACCAGCCAACTGCAATTGGAGTTTTGCAAATAAACTTCTTCTAAAGGAAAAGCAAAGGAAATTCATTTGAATATTCAAAAAACTTCAATGCAGTTTTAATTTATGAAGATGAAACAAAAAAAAAAGTCTTTTAAAAAAAAAAAACTGCACATCTCTGATATATATTATGCACTACACTGAAGTTATGATAAGCCAATGTTGTGTCACCAGAACCTCCATGGATAATAGTTTTGATTATCAGTACGTTCCATTATAAAAAATAAATAAACTGAACATTTAATGCAAGTTCCACAATGGTTTTTTTATATCTTTTATATATATATATATATATATATATATATATATATATATATATAAATTATCAAAATATTTAAAAATGAAAAAAAAGATAATTGTCCATAATAATAGAAAATATTTTAAAACTAGACTGGGTAAAATATATGTGCAAATTTTAATGTATAAAAAGTTAAAATATCTGAATTTGTTTTGTTCTATATTACAAAAATAAAAAGTTACCTGTCCATTGTTTTGATCCCCAGCAGCAAAGGTCACCAATAGGTTCACCAAGTGGATCAACAATCCAGCTGTCACAAGTTCATCAACATATTCACTACTAAAAATAGGAGTAAAACCAAACAATATTACAAATAATACAAACCAAAATTATACTAAGTAACATGAACATATATTGTCTAACATTAACAAAAATGCCAATTTCTTAACCTGCTTAGAAAATGAGGTAATACTGAGAATCACTCCCTAAAATCTGTTCAAATGATTCAACATCAGTATTTTCAGTGGGGAGGAGTGACCCATCTTGATTGATCAGACAACTTTTCAGCACTAGTTTACACATATATACAGACATACACACACACCTTCATATGGATATGAGTTTGTAACCCTGGATTTCATAAAACTGTTTTATTTTTCAAAATTTGAATCTATGTTTGATTATGTTTGTGGGGAGGGGGAATTCTCCTTATCTGTTTTGGGATGACACTCATATGCATGCAGACATACATGCATGCAGACATACAGGTCTATGCATTATAGTTCACAGAAGCACACACACATATATAAACAATATGAGATCAGGCGCAGACATATACCCATTTGTTTGAGCACAGATACACACAATTGTAATCCTATTTCAGTATTGAGACTGTGTGTAGTAAAGTTCTTTTTAAAGGAGTGAAATAAAAAAAGAAAGTATTTATTTGGTGTCATCCCAAAACAGACATAGATGAGACCCTCCCACCAAACATAATCAAACACAAACTAACATAAATTGATTCAAATTTAAAAAAAAAAAAAAAAAAAAAAAATCAGTTTGTCTGATGATCACAAAAGTGTGAAATAAGGGTAAAAAAATATATCAAATACAACTGAATGTTATATATATCACTGATATAGAGACTTTTCCAATAAGTAAAACTATATATATATATATTGAAAGACAATTGTGTAAAAATACAGTTGTTATATAGTCTTTTTTAGAGAAAATCTACTAATGATGAATAAATGTGCATAAATCTTAGCCCAAAAAAGGGTCTTGCATACTTGGTACAAACAGGGTTCTCAAGAGGTCCAAAGTTTTAGGCCAAAAATCCTCATGCAATTTAAAATATTGCATGAAACCACTTCTGGACCCACATGTCTTACCACAAATATCACATTTCAGTTGTTGGACATCTATGGTTTTACAGTTAATTGCCACCATTCACTGGTGTGCTCTCAAGTGACTCCTTAGACCAGCCATCAACAAACACACTACCACAATTTGTACATGGGGATCGAGACTGGTATCTTCAGGAAAGCAGTTTCAACATTTGCCAGGTAATGCCAAGGACACAGATGGTAAGCAGTGGTCAAATCTTTTTTTGTCATTTGTCTGTGTGAGACCATTTTGTAAAGGAGTGTTGTAACACACATGCTTGATAGACCTTTAGCTTTTATTACTGGAAATTCTGTGCCGAGACCACAGACATTTATTCAGTTTTCCAAAAACGTCTAGTTTTTTGTATGCAGTTTGAGATTTCACATCAAGAACACAGAAAATGCTCAACATTGTTCCCAAGATACATTAAATGTTATCTTCAACCTCTAAATATAGACAAAAGTTCTTTTGGTTCACAATATGGCTTCACTGGAGCTGGTTGGTAATTGACTACCATCTTTTTTCAGACTAATATAATATATAATGCAGTGTATAAATTAGAAAAAGCATCCATGAGATGCTGCATATTCTTTTCTTAGTGAGCCACAAGATCAATTCATATATATATATATAAAAAACTTTTCCCTGATCATCGACAAGTGAACCTTCGACTTTGCACCGAACCTCCTGCCACTTAAACAATTAACCAACCTTTCTTGTTTATGAAAGGAATTCTTAAATACTTTTTAAAAATAAAATCCAATTTAAACATTCTATTCTGTCAGTAATATAGGTATTAATTCTTCACTTACAATACCCACTTTTCCAAACAGATTGAACACCAAGAATTGAAACTTTTTTAAAAGTCTACACTTATTAAGTTCTGCTACAGAAACAATTACTTATGAAAAGATGTCTTAAGCAAAGGATAGAAGTTATGAATGAGGAAAAGCAAAAATTGGAACCTTGCAGAAATTCAATTTTCCTTATCGCCAGAATATTTTCTCTCATTCTCTTTATATAAATACATTAAAATAGGTACCTCCATGAGATTGCTAAAAAAAGAACATAGCATGATGAAAAAGACGCCAAACTTGACGAAAACAAAATTTTATCGTCTAAATGCTTATGTTATTATTAAGAGAAAAGATCAAAGTTTATTTTAATTATTTTTTTAAATTTTTACTTCTTTTTAGAACATTCTAAATTTTGATTAAAAAAAAAAAAACCTTGTTTCTCTTTGTATCACCGGAACTAGTAAAATAACGTAAAATTTTTAGCATGTTTTTTTTGTATGACACACATTAAATTGGAAAATCTAGCAAAAATAAAAATAATTGTCAGATGTTAATGAACCTTTCAGAAACTATTCACAGATGATCGAAATCATTATAAATATGTTTTTTTTTTGTTTTTTTTTATTAAAGTCAGGGCAGAAATATTTTTTTTATATTTATTACCCACACCAACTAATTTAATGAAAACACTAGAAATTCAATCAAGTCTAGTTTAATGATTACAATAGTACAAGGCTTTGAGGAATGTAAATCATGTTTTTTTTTGTTTTTAATTGGACCACCCTACCTGAAAATCAGCCCTGAATTGTAACATACAAAACTAAAAAAAAAGATATTTAATTTCAAATGCTTTTATTTGCTTTTTTAGTTGTTTTTATGAATATGGACAATATTTTCTGAAAGCAAAAAATTTTTTCAATGAAAAATGAATTTTAATAGAATTATTTGTTCTTTAATTATAATAGATTTTTACATTTAAGTTGTTAAAATTAGTTAAAAGCCACATCCAGTTTTGTAAATGTCCCTATGAGAAGGTCTTTTTTTTACCACATTGTAAATTGTATTGTTTTGACTAATCAGAAGATCTGCAGTAATTAAGAAATGTAATTTTGTGTTTATAGTCAGGCTGTAATTATAAAATTATAATGGAAGACCAAATCAAAATACAATTAAGTTGCATTATTTCAGTTAAGCATTGTTCTCCGCTGTTAAGGCCTTTTACTTTTTGCGAAACACGTGTGGAGAAGTTAATTTGATTTTTTTTTTATTTTCAACTGAGAAGGGTATCCTACAAGTATCAGTATCATCTTATGAAATTTATATGATCTTTTTTTATATTAATCTCAGTTATGACATTTTTCCATAAATGAAATATCAAAATTAATAATAAAATGAATGGAAATACAAATAACTCAGTAAAATGTAATAAATGTACATAAAATTATAGTATTTTATGTACATTTCTTGATAAAATTTCATAAGAAAGGTACTTATAAATTAATTAGATACCTTTCTTATGAAATTTAATGTCACTCTTAACAGTCTTATTGTAATTTCTTTATAATATATTTTCCATAAAGCATCATAAACGTAAAGGTGAAAGCTAAGTACAAAAAAAAAAAAAAAAAAAAAAAATGGGGTGCTAAATAATTTGATCACTTAAAAAAGCATTTCATCACCTGTCATGATGTCATTCATCAAAGTTTATGACCTACTTTGTTTTATTTTCAAATTACATCTTTCCAGTGCAAAAGATAAGTTAAGCTTGGTTCAAAATATTTTAAATAAACATTATTTTCTGATTTTCTTAAAATAAGTTTTGTAAAAATGATAATTTATATTTAAAAGAGTTTCAAAGTGAGATTTTCTTTTCTTTTTTATAAAATGTAAAAAAATGGTTGAAATCTGTCAATTTTGCTGACTCAAAAAAAAAAAAAAAAAAAAAAAAAAAAAAAAAAAAAGATTTTTAAAAATTTCGGACATGCTAGGAATGATTAAAAAAAATGTAAAAAAATACCCCAAAATACTTTGATCTTTTCTCTTAATAATAAACATTTAGACAATAAAATTTTGTTTTTGTCAAGTTTAGCGTCTTTTTGATGCTATGCTCTGTTTTTAGCCATCTCCTCAAGGTACCTACATTAAAATGAAGAAATGTCTTGATATATTTAACAAATTTTGACTATATTAGCACTTGTTATGTAAACAAAAAATACTTCAAATCTGAAAAAAAAAAAAAAAAAAAAATTGCTGAACACTTTCATTAGATAGGAATAAAGCAAATGATTACAATTTATAAATGTAATTGTTAAAGTGCAGATAAATAGCAGATAACAAAAAACAAAACATTTAAGTAGTTATCACAAAGACTTAAAGTACTGTTCAATCAAAAACTTAAATCACAGTACAACAATTATTCTTTCATATTCAAAGACAAAAAAAAAAAAAAAAAAAAAATTATTTGAGGAGTAAAATCCAAGACTTTCTTACCTGGCAGTGAGGTAGGTGAGCACCCATCCCAGTTCACAGAGAATATCAAGAGTGTCATTTTGATAGTGTAGATAGGGCAGTAGGCTAGCCAGGATATTTTGATCTAACATTGTCCTAAAATGAAAATCAATCTTTCAATTGAATAAAATTGATAGCAACAGTAAAAAGGGGCTTTTTCTTAGAAAGCAATTTTCTGATTATCAAGGAACCATACTTTTATCAGATTTTAAAAATATTTTACAAATCCAATATCATTTTTCATGACAGCCACTAGGAATATAAAGAAAAAGCAAAGATAACACCATTATATCTTATTAAAAAAATAACATTGAAGTGAGAAAGCTTGCATTTAGCTTTCAAAAAGATTTTTTAACACAAATTCAAAAAAAATGCTAAACAGGATGAGAATAATGTCATTAATCACTAATGTATTTTTAAGCACACTAGCCTTGTGGCCTTGAACCAGAATCAAAATAAACCAGATATACAAGTAATAATATATTTTCCAATAAAAGAGTTCATCTTAAGGTTTAATTTAACTTCAGAATCAATTGACTGTGATGGATCAAATGGTTACCATGATGTTCAGACTAAAAACCTTTCAAATCAGAAGAGTCCTTCTAAAAATGCCCAGAGTGTCACTGTAATGAGAGGAAAAGAGAATGACCAATACTTAATGAAAAATGTGATTTATTTTACTCCTAGATATATTTACAGAAAAAAATGGGCCCTACTAACATCAGTTATTTTGTTTTAGGGTTCATTCCCCTCCCCTCTCATTCTATTCATCCACAAATTTTTTTTACACATATATAATTATTATATTTTATAGTATGTGGCGCATTTTTGTAAGACCCCATTGAGAGGATGTGCTATTATGGTGCAACGGAGGATTGATTGGTGACAGTTTTTTTGTGGTGAATGGGCAAATTGTAATGGTGAATGGGTTGTTAATCGGATTAGCTTTTTTGGTGCCATAATTGTGTATTTTGCACAATAAATATCAATATTTGGAGCCTTTTGAATTTTTTGATTCCACTTTATCTTCTGCAAAGTAATCATCCATCATATATATTTTTCCTTACAAACAGATTTATAGATTTCCACTATGAATTCAGGCCCATCCAATTGCTCAGTGATTATGTAAGTATGCCTCTAAAAAAGTATAAGGATGCCTTTTTCCTTCATTTGCTATATGTGACAAATTTTTTTCTATGAAAAACTTAATATTAAAACCAAACAGAATTTAAAAGTCTCTATTTTTAAATGAATTGGAGGAAAATTTTCAAAAGTCACAAAAAAGTAAAGAAAAAAACCCTTTTATTTTTCAATTATGAATTTATGGAAGAAAATATTAATTTCTATGATAGTTTTATTTTATTTTTTATTTTCCCCACAAAATTAGATTTCTAAATTAAAATATTCAATTAAAAAAAAAAAAAAAAAAAAAAAAAGTATGATTTTATTTTGATTTTGTTAATATTTTTCTGAACTCTTAATAAATTGCCGTTTTGATTCTTGACATACATCTATGACCTTTTCTTTTTGAAAAAATCATAAATCTAGTTTTTTCTTAAAATAAATTTAAAAACATTTGACAGCATTTAAAAGCTTTTTGAATTTAAGTGGCTCAAAAAGTTCGCTATAAAATAGGATGAACAAAATGTCCAAAGCAAAACAAAATTTTAACGTCAACA
>CAHIKZ030000276.1:0-12500 GCA_903632075.3 Acanthosepion pharaonis
AAAATGATGTAATGGAGAAGGGTCTAGCTAAGGTAATTAAGTGTTAGATTGTTTGCTGTTAATAGTTGCACTAAAAATAATATTAAGAAAGAATAGTGTGTCCGTTGATATAGGGGAAGGATATAGCCTGGGAGTCAAGTGGGTAGCTTCTCCAAAAAGGTTTTAAAACATTGCTTGAAATGAGGAAATCAAGAATAGACTGAATATATTATTGACACTATTATATCCTCAATTAGTATACTAATGTATGGCCAACTATTAACTATTGTAGCTGAAATGTTAGGCTAGTAACGTCATATAAGAATCGTTAACTAATTTTATACGTAAAATAATTATTTATTCACTTCTGCAGGGCTGAATCGAAGGTATGTGGTTTCGAGTCTTTCTTCAAATGTTCAATCTTTTGCGAGGTCGGAGAGGATTATCCCTTCCTAGGATGGACGCTTATATAACTTCCTGTTCTTAGGTTTTCTTGTACAGACATGCACACACACACACACACATACATATATATATATATATATATATATATATATATATATATATAGAGAGAGAGAGAGAGAGAGAGAGATAATATTAGTGGTAAATATACATACATATGCAAAAAATATAAATACCCATACATGTATATTTTTTGAATAGAAATTCCAAGAGGATAGAATTCAGGTAGAACTCAATGTCCAGGGATAAGGATATAAAAAGGCTTAAACACTCATTATTCCATGGTCATAATTTATTCTATTGGAATCGTAAATACGATCCAATTCATCAGACCTACAAATTCAAAAAAGAAAACAGAAAAAACAACTCCGAAATAAAACAGAATTTAGAGAGAGTCTAAGTATGAAGAAGAGGGATATATATATATATATATATATATATATATATATATATATATATATATATGTATGTGTGTGTGTGTGTGTGTGTGTGTGTGTGTGTGTGTGTGTGTGTGTGTGCAGGTGCAAACATCTTTGAAATCCGATACAGCACTTTGTGACTTTAAGAACACCTTCGGGCTTCTAGGTTTTCCGAGATGGCAAATACAAGACATACTTTTGGTATTTATTAGAGTGAAACAAGTCCATATGTGGGTCGCTACAGATCAACTCTCCTTCGAACAAGCTTTATGGCGGACATGAAATTTGATTCAAACCTCTAGGATTTCCTGACATGAATCGCACACTCCAGTTAGCTCAATCCTTCTTAGTTACTTGCTGATGTACCTGCTCAATATAAGCTAAGTATATATATATATATGTCCGCAAACTTCGATTAGTAAACTAGAAACAAAGCAGCCTGTTGATATGCAATCCATGTTTCCCTCAGCTCCTTCCCACAGTACAAAAAAGTTATCGATCAGCAGGCTATCAAGTTTTATATGTTAGCGTTTGAGGTATATAGGTATTTTCTCTAACCTCCATAATTGAATTTTTGAGCTGTGTTAATGATGCACAATCAAATAACATTCTCGGAGATTTAGGGATTCCCTGATGTCTGCGATAAAAATTTAGATCTGGTTAGTTTTTAATACTCGCTACAAGAAAAACTGACTGTATTTTCTTATGCATAATATGAAATATGTTGAATTAAAATTAAAGGGAAAAGATGGTGGGGCGATCGGTTCGTATTATATAGAAATATACGTTATCCGAAATTTTACTCAGCTTTAAAAAAAAAACTGATTTGAAACAGAAAGATTGCAAATATATACGTTTAGCACAATCTCTATTTATAAAAGGCAGGATGTGTGTGTGTGTGTGTGTGTGTGTGTGTGTGTGTGTAACGAATGCACGGCCGCAATTTTCGACGGATTTGCACCAAAGTTTACATGCACATGCTCCAAGTTAGCAGGAAGGTCAAGATCGATTTTGCATTTCCCAACTCCCATCGATAGTGAAAATAATCGATTTTTTCATGCTTCTACGGCAGTTTTCATGTAGTTTGCGGCCGTTTTGTACTGGCCAGAGTGAGTGCTAATAGCTGGCTGCCACGAGTAAGCAGGAAGATTCTACTGGCCAGCGTGAGAGCCAATAGCTGACTGACACGAATGTTAACTAGTATGCTAGCATGCAAAAAAATCGATAGCTGCATTCGTCACAAGTGGGAAAAATTTAAATCTACATGGCACTTTTCTCCAATTGGCTCATTCGCTTGCTTAAACTCAACGTTGATTCTGATTCCGCAGAACTGGGTTGGTGTAAAAAAGTATTTGTTGTTAACATTCTTTTTTCATTCGGTTTTTCCAGTTATGAGTCCTTTTTAAAGCTGATCATTTTGTATTCATTTTGTTTAGTTCTTTTTTCGTAACAGATTTAATGTTTAGTATAGAGCTTAGAAAAAATTCGCAGTGTGAGATAGGCAAGAAGTAAGTAGCAACATCAGCATGGCAAAGGGCACTCCTTTAAAGGCAAGGAAGGGAAAAAATAAGTCAAGTGATAGCGATTGCTGTATGAGTCGTACGATTTTTGAATCAAGCACGGGCAACGCCGGGCCATGCTGCTAGTACACAATAAAAGCAGCTGTTGAGAACAATTGTTTACAATACGTATTTAAGATGTCAATATTTGTTCTTTAGGAATTAATGTAATTGAACGTCTTTTGTCTCAAAAAGAGCAAATTCACAGAAATTTAATTAAATATTAACAAATAAGAATGCACATGATTTGTCATGTTTTGATAACATTAATATTACAACAAAGCCCCTTTCTCCGGAATCATTTTCAAACGGAAATTTCTCCTTTATCCGAAAACGTTTTAATACGGAAATTAAGAGAAAAAACAAGCAATGGCTGAACAACCGGATCATTTCTATTCTATACCGTCAAAAAAAAATAAAGATTTTATATGTACGACATTAAGATTTTAATTGTTAATATGGTACATATTTCAAAACATTTATATAAGAATAGCTATGGGATTGTATTATACTTAAGAATACAATTTATTATCTGTTTTCAGCTTTAGAAACACGGGGTTGCATTATATTCAAACCGTATTATACACAAAAATACGGTAATATTTTCGTTTGTCCACACGGATATATAAAATGTGTCTTTATTTTCAGACAGCTCCTTGTAATGAGTTCAAAGAAGATCACGTGGGCAGCTTGAAGGCGTTTTTAATGAGCACGTTCTGATTAACGAAGTGAGATTTATGATCAAGTCTCCACCAACGCCATCCATAGCCAGAATTTATTTAACTTTTAAAGAACGTTGCAAACAGCGGGAGGTGCACATTTTACATGTTCTTCCGTCTGTCATTTCCTTTTCGGTTTATTATTGTGTAAAATCAGATTACCTCGGACATCGCCGCGCTTTTCTGGAAGAGAACGCAAGCAGTGGTATTTAATTTACTGCTTCCCCAGGCGGGAAATTCGAAGACCGTAAACTTCGTGTAGTTACCAATCATGATTACTGCCATCGAATTTTCTAAAGCAGGAAACGAGCAGTAAGAAGTGTGATTTTCTCAGAAAGTTTAGAACATTTGCTTCCAAAATACCGTTCTGGCCTTGACAAATATACTATCTGCCAAATTCTTCTTTTCTTTTTTTCTCATTTTTTTTTTTCAAATTACCAAAATTAAATTCGATAATGAGTCAAAAATATAAAAAAATGTTTGAACATAAAATTATTTAATCTCAGAATCGGAAACAGCATTTCTGCAACTAATTGTAGATTTTTATTTAACCTGCATGAAGTGTGGGTAATGTAATGGTTAACAGCTCGGAATCATGAAAGCTGAGAGCAAGGTTCGTGGGCACCCGCGTCGACCGTTACGCGGCGCTACATATTCGAATGAAACACCCTATAGACTCTCAGAAGTTTGGTTCTGGAGATTAACGTCGGCACTACAATAGTGTGTTCAACAAGATTTAATCCCCAGTCTATCCTCTCTTCAATTAATTTGAAGTATTGTCATCTGCTAAAGCAGTAGTATGCTTTGCTCGGAAATTCTCTTCCAATTCCACTCTTAGTCCTTCAGGAGCAACTGCTTGATTTTCCCCTTTGAACAGAATTTCTAGTTAGTGAAAAGAACAAAACCCGGTCCATAGTTTTTGCTATCATCTCCGAAACAGATTCTACCAAAGTCTTGAAGAGTTGACAATATACCTGCATTTTTCTTAAGAAAATATGCTGTTGAGCAGGCTCCTGTTTGCTTCAAAATCTACAACAAATGTCTTGCTGGTTCCTTTTTTCTAGTTTGTTTGAAATCCTCTTCTTTGTTCCTGTCTTTAAGAAGTTCTAACCCCTCTTCATATCAGTCTCTTTACCTCGTTTGTCAATGGGCTACAGACTCTAATCAGCTCTAAATTGATTAAACGTCTCAATTCACGTGGCCTTTTTTCGAATAAGCAATATGATTTTCGTTTCTCTCCGTATACCGCAAATGTATATAGCAAAATTGTCTATCAGGCTTTAGATAAGAATGTTAAGGCTCGGCTTCTCAACAAGCTCAAAGAATATGATGTCTCTCGCCGGACACTGTACAATTCAATCGTTCTTAACAAATCTGATAATGTATACATAACAGATGTACAAGACCAGACGTGACAGCAATATTCAATCTATGAACGAATGGTAGAATTATAAATGTCTAAGATTGATTCTGGAGTGAAAAAATTTCTGGGACGATTCAGCGAACCAGATTTCCTAGCAGCAGACCTGAAAATTGATTCAGTATAATCTTTCCCTTTCATGTCGTCGGAAAAGTTTATCCCAAGAAAGTGAAATGTGTCACTCACATGGAGATTAGCATTAGACAAAAGGCAGAAAGGAAAATGAATGACAATGACTGTCGCCAATCGAGGTTGATCTCAGAGTTCAGTTTTATATTTACATTTTTTTTTTGATCGAGTTCACCCCAAACAAGGCAGTAAAGCCAAAGAGACGCAAGTGTTTAGTGAGTGTTAGAAACAATGCTAGAAAATGTTAGAAACAGGAATATTGCTAAGGAGCGAGAAGCGTAATCGGGGGAGGGGCAGCAGGTAGTGATTGCATTTAATTTTTTGCAGATTAAATTTGGCTGGAAAGCATGGAACTGGGAGGGAGTTCCACAAGTGAGAAGTGCGACAGAAGAAACAGTTAGTATGGAATTTACGGTTACATCTAACCAGCTCAACTGCAAATTAAGATGGTTAGAGCACGTCGGCCGTCTAGAACTGCGCTTAATTTCGAAGAGTTCATCTGAAGGGGTCTCCCGAAGATTTACCATGAACGTATTTATAGGAACGACACAGGAAGGCAACCTGACGGTGGTGGGAAAGTGAATGAGGCCGAGACGCGAGACCGAGGCCAATAATATTGCTAAACATGGGCTCTATCCCTGATATTGAGCACTTTTACTCATCTATCGCACCTACAACCAATATTTTCACTCATACACACATATACACAATAGTCAAGTATGATGACTAGCGGTGTTCTGATCTGTCAAAAGTTTTCAAAACTGAAGACAGGGACGATATAATTTTTGACAATGGTTTTTATTCTGAGACTGATGCGAAAACATTGATACGTCCAACATTAGCGTCATTACCGGTTTTATAATCAGCATCGGCGTTTCCAAGATGAATTGCATTCTTTGCAAAAGTTTGATGAGAATACCACCATATTTTGTTATCGATATTTTCATAGTTTTCAAAAGCTGTAAAATTATTTTATTTCTTTCCTTGTATTTTCTTTGGTGCCACTTGAAATCTTCTCGATCCATTCTGCGGTCGGTTGGAATTCGCTTTGCCTGCAGTCATTTAAAATATATGCTTCAAGGAACACCGCATTTACCCATTTTCCAATCATTGAGAAACATATTTCCATGTCTCTACACAAAAGATTCGACAAAATAGATTGACAATAAGTGTGTTATTATACATTTTTAACATGAACAAAAAAAATATCTATATAGAATGAATACATGTATGTGTTTATATGTCTGTATAATTTAGATGAAAGCATCAGGAAAATATTATTATGCAAGAACATTTATATATATATATATATATATATATATATATGTGTGTGTGTGTGTGTGTGTGCGTTTGTGTGTTTGTGTGTGTGTAAATATGAATGTAAATCTCTGATTCACATTCATATTTATACACACGTATCAGAGATTAAGAGATAGAAAGAAACATAAAAGACTGAGATAGATAGATAGATAGATAGGTAGATAGATAGATAGATAGATATATAGATAGATAGATAGATAGATAGAAACAGAATTGCATAGATAGATAGATAGATAGATAGATAGATAGATAGATAGATAGATAGATATTGGCATAGGGATCGATCAAGTCAACGTCCATCTATATGAAATGACGAGATATATGGATCGATAGCTAAACTGAGAAGGTGACAAATAAAAATGAATACAGAGTTTAAATCATTTCTGTTTTCTGTATGTGATAATGCAATGTAAACCTAATCCCACACACCCACACACACACACATATACACATACATATATATATATATATATATATATATATATATACCATGTTTTTTTTGATAATAAATTCATTACATAAAAGAGAGTGAGAATTACTTCCATCGTATTCGCACACACACAGACACACACAGACACAGACACATGGTCAAATCTCAAGGCCAATGAAAATAAAGAAGAAATATGCATTTTGCGTTGTTACACTCAGCCAATTATAAATAAGGAAAGAAAAAAATAAAAATTTGTTTAAAATTTAATGGGGAAATTTGAAACCTGGAGAATTAGGCTAAATGCGATCTGATTAAAAGTTTAAGACCATTCCTAAAAGAAGCCCCAAACAGTGCAGAAAATACCTAACAAAATGCACGGTAATCATTGTGAATAACTCCAAAAATCTCTTTGGCATAGTCGATATAAGCCTCTGCAAAAGGCTGGCTGGAATGTTATTTCAAGTGGTGAAAATGGCTTCACGAAGGTCATGCACTGTTTGGAATCGAGGTTCATGTCTAGAGATATCCCTTGCCACCCACTCCAAAACGCTGGATGGTCCAAAGGTATTCGCAATGAAAAAGTCCTTTGTTCTGCGGGCATTATATATTACCGTGTTGTATTGCTGAAACATCCAGTCATTTTCACACAAGCGAAAGCCTTCAGTCAATAAGAATGCTCTCTCCAACATACCAATGTAACCAGCCGCGGTTTAATGTCCTTGTAGAACGTGAAAGGAAATGTCATACCAGACCGTGCTGGATCCTCTTCCACTGTGTCGTGTAGCATATGTCTCTGGTGGAATATCGTTATCGTGCCAGGTTAATTTTTTTCTCACTGGCGCACAAAACCTTCTTCCACTTTTCTATGTCCCATTTTTAGCGCTTCTCAGCAATGTTTAAGCGAACTGTTTTGTGGTGTGTAAGAAGGCGCGGACGTTTACCGTTTTTAAAGTCTTTCTCTCGGAGATGCCACCTTAATATACTTGAGTAGCATTTTGCGTCCGAAAGGGCCATAATCTTGTTCTATGGTAGGCTTGTGCTTTGCAGGACAACCAGTCGAATACTGAACACCGACGAAATGATTTTCGGGTCGACCATTTGAAATTCACATTCCGTGTCCATCAGGGTCTTTTAAGAATTTTGCAGCAGTAGTTTTAATAAGTCCAATCTCACCAGCGATAGAATACTGAGAGAGACCTTGCATTTGCAGCTCAACAATTCAAGCACGTTCAAACTCTGTCAACTTTTTAGCCATTGTCATGTTTTTACCTAAAATAACGTAAATGCTCTGTTTATAATAAACAGTATTAAACGAATATTTTCTGTGAAAATTTCTCAGACATTCAGGCTGGTAAATGTTGTTTAATACTGTTAATTATAAACAAAACATTTACTTAAATATTTGTATCTATAAACATAAAAATGTCTTAAGATAGTCGTCAGACTTTGTCCATTTCATAATGTGTGACGTCATTCGTTTATATGAATGTACGTGAGAGATTCTCGGAAGATTGAAGTTTAAATACAGTAAATTCGACCTTACTAACCGAACGCTCCTCTGTAGCCAAACCGGTTAAGGCACGTCAAGCTAAATGAATACCGGTTCGAATCCTGTCGGAGGACGAATATTTTCTGTGAAAATTTCTCGGATATTCAGGCCAGTAAATGTGGCTTAATACTGTTTATCATAAACAGAGCATTTTCTTAAATATTTGTATCTATAAAAAGAATGTATAAACATAAAAATATCTTAAAATAACTGTCGGACTTTGTCCATTTCATAACATATACATATACACACACACCTATATATATATTCAGTTGTATGAATATTAGTTTGTAACCCTATTTTTCACACTCTTGCGATCATCAGGCTCATTAAGTTTGTTTTATGATCGCAAAAGCCTGAAGTCCAGGGATATAAACTAATATCCATCCAACTGATTTTTTTTAGCTCTATTACAGATATGGAGCACTTTACACTCAGTAGCGCGTGCGCACACACACACACGCATATATATATATATATATATATATATATATATATATTGAGGGATTTTATTTTTTGATCCAACATATATTTCTTATTTCAAACATCATTTTTATGGATACCCGTATTTTAGTAGAGGTTAAATTTATTGTCAACAATATTTATTTCGACTACCGGCATGCACCCCCGAGGAAAAATATTAAAGAAAATGTTCACTATGGTAGGGTTCGAACTTCCGTACCCCTCGACACCAATAGCCATCGTTTGATATAGTGTGATCTAACCACTCGGCTACAAAGAGATTCATAGTCCGACCCTTTTTTTTTGCCTTTAAAAGTACATTCAAATATATATATATATATATATATATATATATATATATATATATATATATATATATATATATATATATATATATATATATATATATATATATACAAACACAAATGTAAAAGGACGAAGAATAAAATTACAACGTTCAAAACAGTAATTTAAAACCGGGCAAGAGTAGAGCAAGAAATATTTATTATACACTGTTACATTAGAACATACAAGTAATTACTACAAAATTGTACATTTTATTTCTACGTTTAAATAAAACGTCTCTTCAGGTAATAAGCAATGATGTTTATTGTTACTATCACAGTTTATTGTCTGAAAAGATATTTTATTTAAACGTCGAAATAAATGTACAATTTATAGTAATTACTTGCATATTAATATATATATATATATATATATATATATATATATATATATATATATATATATATATATATATATATATATATATATATATATATATATATATATATATATATATATATATATATAAACTATTCCAGGAGTAATGGATAGAGGCTCGAATTGAGGTATCGGAGAACCTAGTTCGAATTCCTGTCGAATCCATTATATTCACTTACCAATGGGAAAGTATTAATCCTTTTCTTCTCCCAACATCTATAGGTAAATAGCAAAACAGACCGGGTTCTATCGCCTTCGATGGCAGTTGATCTAGAAGATGGTCTGAATTCAAAACCTGCGGAGGCTCATTTGGGAACCTTGTGGCACGTAGTACACCAAGTCTCTGTATTCGGCCCTTCAAAAAGTGTGATTGGTTCTGCACAAAGCCTTCATTACTATAATCAAATCTCATGTGCTGGTGTCTGGCTGTCGGTTTCTAGGGGCAGAGCAGCCTGATTCTCAAACCTCGAATAGGACGGGCGAGTTCACTATATATATATATATATATATATATATATATATATATATATATATATACACGAGTTTGTCGTTGCTTGGAGATCTTTTATGCAACAAAAATAGACTATCATTATTGTTTTGTCTGTGTATTTTTTAATATATTGGAATGTAATTATCATCTTTGATAATGGTTTTATTAGATGTGATTAAAAAAACATGTATCAATATGGTGATTTTCTTTAATCTTTCAATGATAATGTTATTAAGCTTATCAGACAATATGAAAGGAATTTACTTAAAATAGAGAAAACTTGTCTATATTATTTAATGAAACATGCATCAATATATATATATATATATATATATATATGTGTGTGTGTGTGTGTGTGTTTTTGTAAATAAAAAGAAAGAACAGTAAGATATATAATCCGGTGTTCTTATAGATATTTTTATTTTTACAAAATAGTGCTCAATGTAAATTTACAGAGCATTAATATTATAAATTGATTTATTTAAAATATGCTTTTTTTTCGCTACAGTTCTAACCATGTTTAAAAAAAATGGAAGCTAAAAGCTACGAATTTAATTTTGTAATTAAATTAAAGACATTTTAGCTTCCATTTTTGAAACATGGTTAGAACTGTTTAAAAAAAAAAAATATATTTTAAATAAATCAATTTATAATATATATATATATATATATATATATATATATATATATATATATATATATAGATAGATAGATTTAACTAGACATTTAACCTGATGCATCTATTCATAAGTAAAATGGTCAGTTTGATTTTTTTTCTTCCTAAACATGTTTTCTTCTTAAGCATGTCAAAAACTCTTCGTTGACAAGTCTTGTGAGACTTTTCTGTAATCAGTTTATTTTCATTGTCTTTTTTCTTAACCTATCCTGCCTTTTCCGTTTTTCCCTTCTCTTTTTCTGACAAGTTTTCATAGAATATTCAACGTTCTGTCATGTGTAGTTAACAAAAACTCTGACTATTTAAACACAGTCCTCGATGACTATAAATCCTCTTTCCGTCTATATGTTATTTGTCGACCTCTTTCATCGAGCGGCCATTCTTGTACATGATTTGTATTCTCCTTTAAATCGGTCATCCCTTTCTGCTGTTCTCTTAAAATGACTCTTCTGGACCCGCTTACAGAAGCAGTTCAACCGGTCTATTCAATTTCTGCAATTAACGTTATTTCTATCAGATTTGTTAGTCTACTTTTTTTTCTTATTATTTTCATTTTATTAATCCCATAATATAGTCAAATATATTAAAACAAAAGACTGGGGAAGAAGAGCAAGGATGAGAAATAAATATTACTCACCACAAAATGGATGTATAGAATAATATAACAAAAACGCAACGTTGTCGCTACAAGCTATTTAGAGGTCAGTCGAGTGTGAAACTTTGAATGAGCGATAACCGGTTAGTTTTTTTTTTTTTGTTATTTCTTTTTTTATTGCTGTTATATTCTTCCAGTCATCATTTTACGGTAAGTAATATTTATCTTTGCTCTTCTTTCGCCTTTGTTTTAATAGAGATTTTGTATACGTCCTGATTATTTCATTTGATTCTACTTTATTGAGACATATCCGAGTGAATGTCCGGTTGTTGTAAGAGTTATTAGATCGTAAAAATGGAACCAACATCTTGAATTAAAATTCCGGATGAGCTCTGTTATGTTTGCTTTGCGCGGATGCCATCGGTAAGAACAGAAATTTCTTTACCCTCCACTTCAGCTATAATAATACAGCAGTATCGACTCTTTGGTAATGATAGTCTAACCATTGGAAGGTTTAAATCCATTACCATAAATCTTTACATACCAAACCTACGACCACACATATATATAGTATTCAAATATGTTTCATAATTCATCAAGGATGTGACTATAGCATGTTTGTCAATGAAATTTACCCCTGAAGATGACCTTAGAAAAGGTCGAAAGTACATGGATTAAAAAAAGAAAACTACGGTGCCTTCTTGATGAATTTCTTCTCAACATCAAGACACTGATTAGACAACTGGAAAGGATAAACATAAGTAGACACAATATGTCTATATTATTCAATGAAACATGTGTGAATGAATATATACTGCCTATATATATGTGTGTGTGTGTGTGTGTGAGAGAGAGATTCAGTTTGAGCATAAATTATATTTGGTGGTTTTCGAGTCTCAAGTTTTTATCAGCCGATGAGTCGGCTTTTTTCCAGTATCGTGTTTTCACGCACCACATTTTGGGGTTGAGTTGGGATTTTTTGCCCAAAACGCCGGATAATTTTTCACTTATCAAATAATATTAAATGGCTCAATCACCGAAAATACTCCTCCACATAATAAAATTCCCGGTGACGTTGTTAAAATATTAAACGACATACATATGATAGATATGAAACGCATAAAAATTAACGTACCTGCCTCACAATCTTTTTTTTTTTTAAATCATGTTATTTTCTAGTCGTGGATAAATATATGTAATATTTATTATTACTATTTTTATTTTTATTGGTCCCACAGTGCGAGTTTTGCTGTCGATTTTCACGTTTTTCAAAAGCAATACACCAAGGAGCCGACACTACGAAATAACGTTATTCAATTTGTTTATTAATCAATTCACTTTACGCATACCCGATACTATTTAACTTTGCATGATCGTTATTGCACACCGTGACCGAGTCAGTCTAAAGTACGTCAGATCTAACGGCGGTTTCTCCTACCAAGGAGGACCAGGTTAGTATCCTGCTGAAAAGAGCATATTTTATTTAAATAAGATTTCTCGAATATTCAAGACGTTAGACAAAATAAAATTCTGTTTAATAAATAGATACAGAATAATATATATAATAT